>CM042217.1:14504030-14744030 GCA_023566465.1 Cottus gobio
GACTGCAAATCAGAGTTTTCTTTGTTCTACAAATTCTTCTCAAACAGAAACTTTCAGGTCACACAAGCTACACGACCGCCAGTCATTCATCTCCTACAACAGAAACTGCGATGATGAATAGACACATTTCCATCTTGGAGGTAAAATTCACACGAACATAACACATAATGCATCTGTCAAAACAGAGGAAACTCAGTTCTGTTTGGTGTAAATGTCTCAAGAACATTTTAAACAAGCAGGGTTTGGTTTTACCAAACAACAGTGATAAATACACACTAGACAACATGGATGACCGATATTGAACTGCACCTGTGTGTGTGTGTGTGTGTGTGTGTGCTTCAGGTGTGCGGTAATGTTATCTCCTCTGTCTAGAAACAGCGTTGCCATAGCACCCACCAGTTGGGCTGGGGACCCAAGTCAGTCTCAGTCACATGACTTGGATCTCAGTATTCGTTGTTCTGAACGACTACAAGAGCTTTCATACACTTGTATCAGGTTGGATCTCTGCTGTTTTAGTGATTTTGTCATAGATTATTATTTTAAGCTTTAATTGAGCATTTAGTAATATTGTCTTCTCCAACTTTTGAAGTTTGCAACTGTGAGAAATAGTTTTTTCTCCAAAATCTGTAAACGTCCTTCCTTCCTGATTGTATAACTTTGTTTGAAACTCATAATTCGACACATTCTGCTCCAGTTTGGTGTTATTTATTATTAATTATTATTATTATTATTATGTGTATATACCGTCTACATGTATACAATGTTATACTGTCACAATTCTTTACAAACCGCAATTTTTTCTTTTTCTAGTCCATCAAAGTGATATGTTCCTAATTTACTAGTTTTGTACTATATAAGTTCAACAACAACAAAATGACATGTCAGCCAGTTATATGGTTATAAATGAATAACATCCTGGAGAATGAGTAAATAAAATGCCCCAATATCAATGTTTATAAGCAAAGCAATTGTATGACAGATTTCCTCCATGAATAAAAACCAGATGAGGGAAACTGAACAAGCACCTTATTTACACCAACCAAGGCAGGCATTACCTGTCCTGCTTAGTGACCTGTGGGTTGACCCTTGACCTCTACCACACAGGAACCACTGAGGTAAATTAACTGAAATCTATCCGACACACAATTCCCCGGCCGACACCAGATCTCAGACTCACTCTGTTATCTGTGTGAAAGCAGCGTGGTCTCTGCAGACTGCTTCATAAACATATTGTATTGTAACAAAACAGTTGGATGTGTTGTTCTCCTGCAGGCACCAACACATCCACTGAAACACTCACGGTGCTCTGAGATTTTTTGGATGCCAACGACCTATTAATGAATTCAACTTTACTCATTATCGTGTTTCATCTTCAGATATAGATTGAGAAGTGATCTACCGGGCTGCTGGAAATTTAGGTTTTCCCTCCTTCTTGGTGGTTCGTGAAAGTTGATATTCAGTAGACAACAACATTTGTAACAACAATATGTCAATATGAACAGGCCTCAGAAAAACATTTCCCCCTCGTGAAGACTTCTGTGACCGGATACGTCAGTCCAACTTTTTTGCATAACTCGTGTTTCACGCAGTGAAATACAAGCAAAGCAGGCCTGAGAAGATTATTTGATTAAGTAGATGGAGTTTCTTTTGTTAGTGTCTCTGATACAAACCCACAACAAAACAAAATTCCAGGACCAGCTTCCCTCTCAGCCCACTCGTGTGTGTTGAACCTTGTGTGCATGAAACAGTCCCACATTAATACCCCAAACGTACAATGAGACAGAGGGAGGGAGAGGCATGTGATCTGCGTGTTTCATGAGATTTTAAACACCTCCAGATTTGCCGTTTTGATTTTGTGACTCTCTCTCACCCACACGTTCCTAAAACCCACCTCTTGCTTGTGCTTTCACCTCTTCTTCACACTCATTCGTGGCCTTAAAGCATTCTTCAGTAAGATCGACCCCACTCATTAAAGGCAATGGTTGTGTCATATTTTCCAAGCTTCCTGTACGTGATGTGATGGTTTGACACTTTACAAACCCAAACTGCCAGTAAGGATGATTTGTTCTCTCTCTTGCTCAATTTTCCATTTAAACACGTGGAATTAAGAAAACCACTTGGTTGCTTATATTAGGTAAAAATGACTTTGAGTGTATTTTAAATTGACAATTTTTCTGTAAAAACAAACTACACTTGATGCAATTTTGTATTTTACGTGTACAACTAGTGTTATTCTCTTTGAGTTATACATTAAACAGGAATAATTGATAGTCCAGATACTGATTATGCAACTCTCCAACACCCCTAAGACACACAAACAGACACACAAGGCTTGCCTGTGTAAGGCTGTGCTTACCTGATAAAGGTGAGGCTTCATTGACACATACTGACCCACTACAGCTTTAGTCAAACAGGATCCCCAACCTTTCCATAAAAACTGCTTTAGTGCTTCCTTTTCTCAAAATCTGCTGTACTCCAGAGAGACCGCTGCCCTTTACATTGATATTTTGTTTTCACCATGTGGCGGATACATTTATCCAAAGCGACTTATAAGTTACAATTCTAAGGTCACCGACATTACAAGCCATCAGCAGTATTACAGGAAAGTGTCAAACTCCCCTTAATACTTTCAGACATTCCAAGTGACTCTGTGCCATGAGGAAACCATCTCAAGCCTCCTGCTATACTGAGTTACAACTACTGAGCATCATGCTCAAGGCCACCTCAGACAGAAAGCTAAAATGATTGCTGATAAACACATGCATGCTTGCAGTTACAGGGTTTAAACCTGCTTCATACAGCGGGTAAAATAAGTATTGAACGCGTCCCCATTCTGCTCAGTAAATAGATTTCTAAAGTTGCTATTGACATGCAATTTTCACCAGATGTCGGTAACAACCCGAGTAAGCCACACATACAAAGAAAACCAAACAAATAAGTTCAGAAATGAAGGTATGTGTAATAAAATGGAATGACACAGGGAAAAAGTATTGAACACGCTGACTGAAATGTATTTAAAACTTGGTACAAAAGTCTTCATTGGTTTCTTTGAAACAATTGTACATGCTATTTCCAGGTCTTTCTGGAGCTCTCCACAAGTGGTCATTGGCTCTTGGACAACTCTTCTGATAATTCTTTTCACTCGGTCAGAAATCTTGGTCGTGGCCGGTTTATGGTGAAATTATTTTATTTCCACTTCCGGATTATGGCCCCAACAATGCTCACTGAAACATTCAGACGTTTAGAAATCCTTCTGTAACCAATGCCATCCGAATGCTTTGCAACAATACGGTTGCAACAGTCTTGAGAGAGCTCTTTGCGTTTACCCATCATGAGATGTTTCTTGAGACTAGCTTCTCCAAACAGGAGAAAAATGGTGACGTGTTCAATACTTATTTTACCTGCTGTACGTACTACGCTTTTAGTGTAAATAGTGAAGGCCAGTAGTTTGAGGACGAAGGGGCCACTCTGATTCAGGTAATGCGATTAAAGACGCCTGGTGCCGCAGGAAATGGTACCAGGTCCACTTATAGATTCCTGACCTGAATCCCTGCAGAAGAAAATGGAATTGGTCCCAAACCTCCAAGCCGAGATCACACACTATAAAGTTGTATTGGGTATTAAACTACATGAGCAAGACAAGAAGTGTGTGTATGTGTGTGTGTGTAAAACGGCGATCAGATATTACATAAAGTGGCAGTTGTAGAGTTTGAATATTGAAAAAATCAACTGGACATCTAGTGAAAAACTAGGCCATGGAATTAAATAACCCGTGTGATGGATATGGAAACACACAAACAAACACAAATAAAGGTCTCGATTGACTCCAAATTTGTATCATTAACAGCCACAAACAAGTGACTGACAAAGCTCCGTAACCTCAAACAGCAGACACACTTTCAATCGGAACACACACACACACACACCCACCCACACACACACACACCCACCCACCCACACACACACACGTGTCTACATCATCAACCTCATGGAAAGAAACATGTACTTAGTTTCTGTGAAATCTAACTTTAGCCACCTGTTTCTGAACAATGGCAAAGAAATGGCCAAAATAAAAAAGAGAAAAATAATAAATTGAGAAAATAAGATTACAAAAACAGCCGACAACCAGCAATTGAAAAAAATGATGCAGGTGCATTCCTCTTTTCATTTCTCTTATCTAAATATGCAAAAGATAAAGGTCAGAGAGAAAAGTTAGAAATGTCTCCCATTAGAGTTCAATAGGAATACACCCGATACACAGAGAGGAGGAACAAGGAACAAAAGAATGCGAGAGAGAGATGGAGAGAAAGTGAGAGAATGACAAAGACGATAAAAGAAAGAAAGAAAATGACCAAAGAACAGACCTACCACCGGTCTGGGAGCTCTTAGAGGTCTGGAGTGGGCGACCAAGCGCGTCAGTGTGTCCTCCTCCCCCGGTCGGTCGACTACATGAGCATCGTATGCCACCATTATGGACACCTCCTGCATCATCTTGACTCCTCTTGCTCCCAACAATAACAAGGAGGTAGATGATGATGATGAAGAAGAGAAGGGAGAACAAGTGGCAGAGAAAGAAGGAGAGGAGTGCAGCTGACAGGTTTGAGTTTCTCTATGAGTGAAGGAGGCGACTGGCTGCTTTCAAGAGTCCTTCAGGAGCCAAGCCCCGCCCACTGAGAGGAGGGCGGGGGAGCGAGAGCGTAGTACAACACACCTGTTTGTTTTCTCCCTCTCCCTCTCTGTAACGCTAGAAGTGTGCGACAAAAGAGGATGAGTTGGCTTTTTCTTCCTTTCCACTGAGTGAGTCCCTCCCCCTCTCTCTCTTAACATCTCTCATAATAACATCTCCCTCCCCCTCTCTAAAAGTTGCACTCAGGAGATTTTATTTTTTTTCTGTTTCCTGCTGCTGATAAAAATTAAGATAAAGGCTTGCTTTCTACACTAAGTGTGTGTACGTGTGTGTGTGTGTGTGTGTGTCTGTGTGTGTGTTTGAGTTAAAGAGGGCAAGAAAGGAAGTTGTCAGATCAACCACAGTGACTAATCGTTCATAGTTCCACATCGTTCCAACAGTAAAACCCAGGAAGTGAAGTGAAAGGCTGTCCTTGACTGTGCCTGAATACTTACTAACCCTGAATACCGACCTCCCTGTGGTTGGCAACAGATTCCCCTGTTGGAGGAGATGCATCAACAACCATGGGCCTCTGTATTTCTCTTACCATGTCCTTTCTATGCCACTGGGTTTTCCCTCTATCCCAACCCTGTGTGGCTGCACCATGGAGGTCCGTTGGCTGATGAATGCTACTGTGGCAGAGTAAAGAGTCTCCTTTCTAGCTCAATAGTTTTGGGGATTTATAATAATTCTGGGTTTATAAAAGGGAGGAGATACAATAACTGATTTACTAATATTCACGTAATATGTGAGGACAACTGTTGTGTGGAAGATTCTATACCACTAAAGATCAGACAAACATGGATCAGGTGCATTAAATAAGAAAAAAAAGTAACACCGTTCTAGAGCAATGTCAATGACCGCAAAGAGTGACCACATGAAGAAAAAAAAATAATATATATATATATGTATAACAAGCCACAACAATTTATTTAACAAAAAAACATAAATAATATAAAGGACATATTAATAAACATTTCTGAAATATATTCTCAATATGAATAATAATAATGGCTAAAATGATTTAATTTCCTTAAAAACTGAATAATTTCTTTGTGCTATTTTGTGTGCCCCAAACTTCACATTTAAAGGAACTGTAAAATCACTATAAACTGTACTCTTTTAGTAATACATTTAAAGAGTTAATTTAGCAGCAGTTACTTTCCTCTGTAAACTGGCCCCTCTCTGTTGTAGCTTAATAGAAATCAGCTTAGATGACATGATCAAACTGGTTTTCTCTGTGTGCGTCTTCATCCATCCATGTAGGTCTCTCTCCTGGACTCCATCTTGACTTCTGTGTAAACTATTATGTCTCTCTCTCTGCTCACATCCTTCTATCTTCTTTCTCCTCAGTCTGTTAAAGTTTAGCTTCTCAGTCAAACCCTGAGCGGCGAATGAATGTACGACATCTCTCTCTCTTCAAGTCCTGAAAAGTCATCACTCCAGCTGCGGCTGGGCGGCTGTTTAAGAAGGCTGCGAAATTCAAATTATTCCCATAATCCCCAGAAAGGCTAAGCCACCCTACTGCCCGTTGTGTTAATCAAGCCAAGGTGCCAGTGAATTTTTTCCATGTTTTAAGCAGCTTACAGGCTTCAGCTGATCCGATTTAGACGTTGACAGAGAAAAATATGTAAAAGGGAGCGAACAGAGAGCAAAGTGGCTTGGACAGGCGGGTCTCCCCTTTTCCTCTGGTGTTTGAACATGGCAGCTCTACCAAGACTGTTCCAGGGAGAGTACTGGATCTACTATGGAGAGTCACAAGCTGACGTGACATGCTGTGGTCTGTTGGTGTATTAGTCTGGGTTGGTTAGATGGTCAGTGGAAAAGTGAGAAGTGGAAAGAAAGGAATACTCTTTCTTCTGCTCTTTTTCCTTCTCATCACTCTACAGTCTTTTATTTCTCTCCCTCTGGCTGACTTGCTCCATATACTTTTATCCATAGGGAATATTCTATATTGAAAGTAAAAAAGTAACTGGCTTAAAAACATGACAGTAGAAAGATGGATTTAAGGATACATTAAATATATCAGACTCCAACATACAGTTTTGATCTTTTAAGTTGCAATAAGGATGTGTTCAGTATTTTCTCTCTCATAAGAATAATGTTTAAGGTGCCAACAGAAGAATGATCAGACTTGTCTAAGAGATGAGAGCGAGGAAAGAAAATATGTACGCCGAAACTGAGGAACAGCAGGGGAACGACAGATCAGCTGTGGATGATCAAGATGAGCAGAGACGATCACCAAGGGTTCCTCTGTCCTGAGGCGAAGCCCTCCTATGAGACAGACTACCGTGTGAGTTCACTTCACACGCCTGAGCAGTCTCTATTAGTCTTATTTAGCCAGTTGCTTCTGGTGTGTGTGTGTGTGTGTGTGTGTGTGTGTGTGTGTGTGTGTGTGTGTGTGAGAGAGATAGAGTCTCTATAATCCTGTGAATGTGTTTACCCATACAGAAAATACAAGAAAAAAAACAGAATCAAAGAGTGAAGAAACATAATCCATGCACACAGGGAAGGAGGGGCCAATTCAATATTTTATGCATATGGGCTTTACGGTCACCAGATTACAATCTAGTTGAACATCTATGGGACATTTTTGATCAATGTGTTAAAGCTCCATCACCATAATGACAATAATATTACAGAAAAGGGGAATATGTTTAGGAAGAATGGTGTGTATTTCAGTTCGTGAGCATGTATATTACACGTTTGAGTGTGTGCGCTCAGGCCTGACATGATACTTTGCATTTCAGCAGGATTGTGCAAGAGTGCCAAAATGTCACCAAACCACGAGAGATAAACAGTGCAGGATATCCTGTATGTACAAAAACACAGAAATACACCCAACATGGAGGGATCTTAAACACGTAGACATGTGTCTGGCCAACATGGCCTTCAACACAACACAGCACATCCCAACCTGCTTACTCACTAAGATTTCTTCTAGATAATAAAGATGAAAAAAATGCCTGAACTGTGAAATATTAGTTCTATGTAGATAAAGAAAGACATGGAGAGAGAAAGAGAGCGAGCAGGCGAGAGAAAGAGAGAAGGGTGGTGGTAGGAGGATGATTATCTCTTCCATCTTTCTCAGTCGACTCTTTCCTTCCTCTATCTCACAACACGCGCACGCACGCACGCACGCACGCACGCACGCACGCACGCACGCACGCACGCACGCACGCACGCACGCACGCACGCACGCACGCACGCACGCACGCACGCACGCACGCACGCACGCACGCACGCACACACACACACACACACACACACACACACACACACACACACACACACACACACACACACACACACACACACACACACACACACACACACACACACACACACACACACACACACACACACACACACACACACACACACACACACACACACACACACACACACACACACACACACACACACACACACACACACACACACACTCTCACACACACACACACACACACACTCTCACACACACACACACACACACACACACACACACACACACACACACACACACACACACACACACACACACACACACACACACACACACACACACACACACACACACACACACACACACTAATTTGGGTCTACTCTTGTGACCTCAGCAAATTCCTGAAATGCCAGCAGCTTCATTAAGGTCAAAAGGAAAATGAAAACGGGATGTGTGTGTGCGTGCGTGCGTGCGTGCGTGCGTGTGTAAGGGAATCATTTTTACCAGACAACCTGGTAACCTTTGAAGAAAACTATGGAAGCCATCTTGTATCTACTGTTGTCAGTCCATACCAATAAACAACATCACAGAAGAAAGACTAACAAAGGTAGTGCAAAGAAACAGCAAGAATAAATAACACGGCATATTGCAACAGCAGACGACACAACTCAACTTTATATTAAACTACTGACCAGGTAGTGTGCTGGGTTGTTTTTTTAAGAGCTGGTTTGGTGAAAATAGCCAAAAACAACACTATAAGAGCCGTGAGAGTGAACCAACACAGCAGATACACACAGTATACCTGTCAGCTGAAGAATGAGCTGAACCACGCTATAAAGCTCTCTAAAGACAGGCGGTTTATACACCTTCACATTGTTTTTACATTGTTATGGTAAAATGTTGTTTATACGCAGTACTTGGAGACATGTTCCTCCCCTCTCCGTCAGGCTTCTCCAACATAGCAGAGGTCCAACCAGCATAAAAGCTTTTCCTGTTCTAAACATTAGCTGTGTAACAGCTCATTTTCTGTTGCACAGAAAGGGATGTTTTTGTATTTTATGCTGTTGGGAATACACAGAACAAGATAGCATCTCCATGCCTGAAGAGACAAAGACATTACTTAATATAAAGAGAGAAGAAAGTTCCAGATATCCAAGAAAGAAGCTGTCACAGTCCCTCCCACTGTATTCCTTTTAACAGCTAATCCCTCACTGTAAAATAATAACAATTAAACACAAGAATCCAAATTCACTGACAGAAAAGAGACAGATAAATCATAAAGGAAAGCAACTAACAGCTCAACCTGAGATCTAGTGTTTCATGGCCTAATCCGGGATGTCACTGTGGTAGACAGTACAATCATTTAACAGCCGTCTAACAGCATAACTGTACTTGACCTGCTCCAGGACCTCTCGCCCTTCTGGTTAAAGGTATTAGTGTGTGTGTGTGTGTGTGTTTGAACACATTTTAACAACTTGTGTTTTTTCCCATACATGATTTCACAATTAAACTCGGTACTCACATATGGGAAAGTAATGAATAAAGCAAATTCATGTTTTTGTCTGTAGAGGTCCTTACCTTGATGTTGCAGGCCTGCTCCATAAGCCTGCGGGCGTTCTCAGCAGCTCTGTAGCGTTTTGGAAGCTGGACCCTGAAGAACTTGAGAGCCCCTTCAAAGTCCGCCTGCAGGAGGTCCTCTTTAGACGTCTGGAGCAGGACATGAGGAGTTGGGAGGAGAGAGGAAGTGGTGGTGGAGACAGATAGACAAAGACGATCATTTTGGTACTCAATGTTCTAATTTTGACACCGTATATAAATTATAGAGAGCAAACGCTTAGTGCCTAAAATGCAAAACTAAAAAATAATAGTCCACCTAGAATTGTTGAATCACATTACTCTTGCAAGGGTTAGAGCAGAGAGCATTGACGGGAAAGCTAGTGGTTTGAAAACACGTGTAAAGATGCCCCACACTAAAGCCCCAAACTCAGTGGCTGAACTTGAACATGAACCAGAGTCATTGACGATCAATATCACCATCTTGTGGCGTAAGGATGAATTGTCACAAGAACCTAACCTAATGTGCACAGCTGATAAACAAGTCTGAATGTATGTTTTTAAATGTGAAACAGAGTACATCATGTTTGGGCTGTTTCATTTCTGATGGTAAAGGAGCTCATTAAATCAATTATGAAATATAAAACTTATTGGCAGCATCAATAAAAGACAGTGAGGACAGATGCCCCTTTATCTTGCATGAGATTTCCATACGAATCTATTCATGTAAGACTCTTTAAAATAAATCTCTAGTCAATTGGCACATTATCCAGTGTGGTATTCAGAACCGTCCACATCAGAAGTAGCTCTCTCCATGATCAACACAAGTCAAACTAACAACCATGCCTTTCTAGCTCTAAACCCGACCGTCCCTGCATGCTCAGTTTCTTTCATCCGGTGTCTGTTTCCCAGTTCCCCTTCTCTCACCGCCAGCAACTTAGGGACGAAGAGCCGGTGTCCCATCCCAAGGAGACCCATCGCCTTGCAGTATGAGTCCGCCGAGGCCTGACTGCCGTGGGCCCCCTCCTCCGACTTTCCCTCTCCGTCCTCCACCGCCCTGCGCACTGCTGGCAGATGCGTGGTCAAGGCAGGTAATGGGGGAGGGGAAGGGGCAGGGGTGGGGCAGGGTGAGGGAGAGGGGCGGTCCCGCTCCGGGGCCAGGGCGGCAGGTGACTCCAGCGTGTCGTCCGAACGTCCCAGTGGGTTTCTTGGAGTTTGAGGACGGGTGGACTGGAAGCAGAGTGTGTGAGATCCGAGTCTTGAGGTTGCCGTCGAGCCAAACTGGCAGAGTTCAGGTGAACCAGTAACTGGCCTTCTTAGAAGAGATGCTGATAACGTCAGTGTCACAACAGACTGATGTTCAGGACGCCGGCTTGGAAAGACGAGACGATCATAGGAACGCACAGCGACTCAGCAGAGACAGCCCAGGCATCCAAGGCATGCTTCAGTAACGTGGATCCCAACACAGAATTTGGACAAGTGGACAAGGCGTCAGTGGAGGCCACTCAGCTCGTCCCACTGTCAGAGCCCAGTGACGAGGTGCCACGAAATAACAGTCAGAAAATGATGTGTTGACGCTGCTTTCGGCATAATGCTGAGTCTTCCAGCTACCTGATGCCAGGTTCACTTTGAAATCTATTCACATCACCCACTCTCATCGTCCCGTGCCAAACTCCCCCAACCAATTCCAATCCAGTAAACTGTTGCCAAGCAACAAAGCTGCTTAACACGTGGCGCGCTGCTCAGGCGAACAGCAGCAATGGCCGGGGTACTCCACCTGTTTTATTTTTTCTTCGTTGTTAGACTTCAAAGACGGAGAGAAAATCTCCCTCTGTCTGCGCAACTGAGTGGCCTTAACGCTGGAGGCTCGGTGTGCGTGAGACAACACAGCAAATGGGAGGCCGCACCTGGTATGAAGTTGACAGGATCTTAGCTTTCTATGAAATGTAGAAAGGCCTGAAATAACAGTATGGATCCTTTTATCTGAAGAGCCTGAGCCGGCGGTTCTGATGACAAGGCAGAAGCAGACGAGATGTGGTCTGTTTGCATGGGAGGATGGCACTTTTCTGCCTTCAGGAGATGATGATGCATTTGTGTTTGTTCACGGCTGAGTGGATGCTGGACTCGTTTTAAGCCAATGATGCATAAAATACAAGAGGAAAAAACAGATCAAAGTGTATCACGATAGCCTCCCTGTGTTCTTGGTCTTCCTCTTCACTTAAATAACCCTCTGATATGAAATCCGACCAGATCCCAACCACAAAGAGCAGTTAAAGCACAGTCCAGTCAACAGCTCCAGCATGGACTCCAGTGTCTGTGCCTCTGACAGATTTTCATCAGCAGCCGCCAGGCATCCGGTCTGCAGATCCTTTAGGTGGGAGTCATCTTCTTCAGATGAAAAGTCTCTTCTGCCTCTCAACTGTTAAGCTGAGTGTTTGCACAAGTGTGTATGTTGTGCCATCAGGAGTGATGGTCCTGGCCAGCAGCTGTGGTGAGGCAATGCAAAGAAACCGCACAGTGTTTCCTGTCCACCACTTCTCTCTTTTTCTATCCCTCAGCCTTCCTACCACACACTTTCTTTTTGTTATGCTAACAGCTAACGGCTAGCTGGGGCGGCTCCATTGCAGAGGTTTGGGTGGTGGACAGAGGTAGCGTGTTGAAGAAATGCATAGCCAGCCAGCAGAGAGGAGGACAAGGCGGAGGTAGAGCAGTAGGAGGTAAAGAAGACAGAGATTGAAGAACTGTGGGTGAGACGCTCTAAGCGAGCATCCATGAGAGGCACAGATGAAGAGGGGAAAAAAGTAAAAAAAGCAAAAACACGCGTTTTTTCCTCCAGGTCCAGATTGCTAACGCTATAGCTTATGCTCCTGTTGTGATGTGGATAGCGACTGCTAAGCAGGAGAGGGAGGGAGCTGAACACAGATGGAGGGAGGGGGGATGAGAGCGGAGAGGAGAACAGGACGGATGGAGGAGGGAGGAGGGAGTCTCGGGGGAGAATGCCGTCATGCCTGACCAATGACAGGCAGGCAGTGGAAGCCCCTTCCACCCTCCTCAAATCCTCATTTGTTCTCCATTCCCGACCATCGCATGCACCGAGTGCACACTGAGTACATTATTGCTAAGATATAGAGCAGGAGGGTTTAAAAACCAACATGATTCATTTATAGTGGAATGCATGAGTGAAGCTGCATTACAACGTAAAAGCAAAAACACTTAGTACATTTACTATTGTTATAAATATCATCAGCCAATCTGCAAAAATGTGTATGGCTTAATCAGTTATTATGGAAATGTGTTTAATTATATGCTGGTGAAGCCGTTTTGAGGGCTAAACAATCTTGGTTAGGGCATCCCTAAATATTTTATAATTTACTGCTTTTCTAACCACATCGATAAAGAAGCACTGTGCAAAATACTTGAGGATCTGACAGAAAACGTATTTCAATAAATAAATATAAATAAATTGACACATTGGACATATTACTGCTTATGAGCTGATTGGGGGACTAAGAATATCTAAAAACATTTAATTATGGTTGAAAACATTCCCCCTTTCTGCCCTAACTTGCTGATACGGTTGGTTTATTTTAAGTTTTATAAGTAGCCATGATTCTGGGGAAGTGATGCAGAAGAGTGAGCAGTAAAACACTTGATAGTATGATTACCGTTGGGAACTACTAAAAATCATTTTTTCCCCTGAGAATTACACTTCAGTGTGATATTACTATTACTACTATTATTATGTATTATCCATCCATTATCCAAACTGCTTATACTGGCAGCCCTCTGGACAAGTCGCCAGTCTATCGCAGGGCACTTGTTGAAAAAAAAGTACTCACATGGACTACAATACGAGTTTTAGCACGACCTCAAGCACTGTCCCGTCAAATCCATGACCCCATTGACTAAGCAGACACCATGCTGCCACAAACAGATCTGATAACACAACATCTAGTAATTATAAACCATTCTGCTCTGACAGCAGCAACATGCAAGTTACAATTATGTATCAATTAAAAACGTTAATGTTTAACTACACTGAAAAGTGTATTTTGGTTTCTTATTAAAAATGTGAATAAAATCATGATTGATTTGAAATAAAATGTGAATTGCTCTTCATCTTGTGTGGTTAATGTCTGTCTATTGATTGTTTAGTATTTGTGCCTATATGTTTACATTTTACTGCACACCAAATGTTTTTTTTGTTTGTTTTTTTTAAATGGAAAATTACCTTTTACAGAATCTAAATAATACATTACCTTAACAACCTATGAAGGAAACTGCATGGAACACAATCATAACTGTTTTTAATGCTATTACTGTAGGTGCATGTGGTAATACATTAGAAACTTTTGCTGAGGGTGGTGTGGGTGCTAATTAAAAACATTACTACAACAGATGCAATTTCTGATTTAAGCACTAGGGGGCAAGGCATGCCAACAAACAAACTCTCCATCACTTCAGGACTTTATGCAGCTCCTCATACACAATGCCTCTTCTGCACAATCATGCTTCTCTAAACTTAAACAATATACTGCTCATAAATTATGTGCGTAACTACCATCTTTATTGTTTATTTTAATTTCAATTAATGTAAAATAAAATATCAAGAATGTTTTCCTTAAGCCACATGGGTTTATCTTTGGTAAACACAAACAAATGTATATATCATCATACAAACAATATATAATAATGTGGATCCAGTACTAAACACAAATGAAGTAGGGTTTTTGACATGAAAACTGAGTTAATAGTTTTGTGAATTGGTAACAGATAAATGAATGAATGAAAGTGAAAACTAACCTTGAGCAGAGCCAAGGCTACATTGAAGATGATGCTGAGACCCTGGAAAAGAGAAGAGATTTAGATATAAATTCAGACACAAGAAGGGGCAAAACTATCATGTTTATATGTATCGCCAGTTTTCTAAAGTTACAAGTACAAAATTCTAAAGTTACAAGTACAAAATTCTGAAACTGAAAATGTGTATGCTGTCAGCTTCCAATGAATAATACTGTACAGTGTACACCATACGCAACCTTCTCTAAACTATCACTGAGAAGTCTGAAATCCTGTAAGGTTTAGTGCCAAAGGATACCAAAGTGAAGTGAAATATCAGATGTTGTCTACAGTGTCTGTTAATAGTGATGGGATGCTCTGCTTCCGTATCTTGCTCACTTAATATAAAAAGAATGGACTTTTATCTCAAAATAATTTCTATTACAATTTTTAACAACGACATTGAGAAACAAAAACAGCAAAACATATTTGCAGTGAAATGGAAGCTGTCACTAGATGGATGAAATAATACAACCTCTAGTTACTGGCATTAAAACCAGTAAAATATCAGTAGAAAAGTTGTAAAACTGGCAGGGAAAGAGCAATAAAATAAAATCTATAGTCCCTCGAAAATACAACTTCAAAGATGACATATCTAAATATCTTGAAAACTACTGGATAATTAAATTATAATAATACAAAAACTTAAAATATGTTTATATTGATATCAAATTATAGGTATGTTGATTGTATTGTATCGTATATCTTACTTGCTTTGATCGTTTATTGCTTTATCTCTCAAGCCATTCATTTGAATCATTTTGAAAAGTGCTGCACAGATTAAGTCAATCAATACTATGAATTAATGTAAACTTTAAAATAACAGCAGCATGAAGGAACCCTCAATGAGAGCACCGAGTGAAATTACAATATCTCCAATAATACAGAGCAGAGAGAGGTACAGTAAAACAGACGAGGGAAAACCAGATAAAGCTAAAAGTTTACTTTGTTTTATTCATTACATCTATAATGTTTCTATATGAATCAGCGATTATTGCATCCAGAAGTTTTGTTTCCATTCGCTGCTTCACATGCACAATAATGCTGTGACAGCGTGTTTTTTCCTTCCTCCTGTCGACACAATGCTTCTGGTTTTGACACAGAAAGAAGGAAAATGTAAAACCGATGTCAGCTCTGCATGGGAACACCCATCTCCTTGGTCTCCGTGACAACCTGTTCACATGGCAACACAGAGCTAAAAATATCTGGACAGCTCTAAAAATAACTGGAGAAAGAGAAAAGCGAGGGGGGAGCTCTGCCTCCACACGTCTATCTCTGTGGGCCTCAAGATGGTGCTACAGCGCTGAGGCAGGATCAAAGAGAGAGGAAGAAAGACAATCTCACAGTGTGTATCCGAGTAAGACAGAGTCGTGGGGAGAAAGAGAGTGAACGTCGTGGGGAGAAAGAGAGATTAAGGTCGTGGGGAGAAAGAGAGTGAACGTCATGGGGAGAAAGAGAGATGAAGGTCGTGGGGAGAAAGAGAGTGAACGTCGTGGGGAGAAAGAGAGATGAAGGTCATGGGGAGAAAGAGAGATGAAGGTCGTGGGGAGAAAGAGAGTGAACGTCATGGGGAGAAAGAGAGATGAAGGTCGTGGGGAGAAAGAGAGATGAAGGTCGTGGGGAGAAAGAGAGATGAAGGTCGTGGGGAGAAAGAGAGTGAACGTCATGGGGAGAAAGAGAGATGAAGGTCGTGGGGAGAAAGAGAGATGAAGGTCGTGGGGAGAAAGAGAGTGAACGTCATGGGGAGAAAGAGAGATGAAGGTCGTGGGGAGAAAGAGAGATGAAGGTCGTGGGGAGAAAGAGAGATGAAGGTCGTGGGGAGAAAGAGAGTGAACGTCATGGGGAGAAATAGAGTGAATGCTATGGGGAGAAATAGAGTGAACGTCATGGGGAGAAATAGAGTGAACGCCATGGGGAGAAAGAGGGATGAAGGTGCAGAGAGGGGAGACACCGTGACACCGACTGGGGAAGGTGGCGGGGCCATAGGCCAAGGGAGGAGTGCAGGGTCAGTGTTACACGATGAGTGCAAACAAACATTAGGATGCAAGTCGAGCAGAGTTATGTAAATAGAGGAGGAGAGGGAGGATCCATTTTCAGTTACAATGTTACATCATTTGTAAGAAATAATGCTGGACAATACTAATAACAGTGGGTAACTAAAGTGGTAATGACGGATGATTTAACAGGGACTTAAATTTAACTGAAAAAAACATTACATGACATCAAGTTGGAGCCTGGGACTCCCCACCAATCAGTAGAACTTAAGTCTCTTGGATCCGTGGGAAAACACCAGCCAAACAAAAGTCCAGTAGCCTTTTACTATTTCTACTTAGGAGGTAATGAGATGTTGAATGGAATAATACATATTAGTAATAATAATAATTTAAGACATTTGGGTGAAAGTAGAATGAAGTAGAAATGTAAAGATTTAAAACAATAATCATAGTAAACCGTTGAGGGGACTTGAGCAAGCAAACAGCTGACTGAGGGAGGATGAAGGGAGTGAGAAAAAGCTAAAGAAAGGGAACACTAATAAAAGAAAGGACAGGAGAGAAGGGAAGATGACATGCATACATAAATAAGACTAAAGAGCAAATAAGTAAAGCGAGTGAATAGGTGGCGCAATGCTGTATAAAGAGAAAAAGATCAGAGCAAAAAATAAAAGATAGACTCACTATTGTTTAAACAGACATAAGATTGAGTCAATAGACAATCAAAGACAGCAGAAGAGCGGAAACAAAGCAAAATAGTGTTTAATCAAATGGCAGAAAAGAGGGAAATAACAGAGTAAACCAGGAAACAGAAAGATGATAAAGAGAGGAAGCAATAAAGGAGTGGGAGAAGATGATGGAGAGAGCGAAGAAGAGGACGGCAGAAAGAAAGAGATAGCTTAACAAGCAGATTCTCATCATGCGGCTCATTGGGTGAGAAAGACCTGGGAAACTTTTAATTGTTCTGCCTGGGGCCAATAGGAAGACGGAGGGAGGGAGGGAGGGAGGGAGGGAGGGAGGGAGGGAGGGGGTAGGACGTGTGGGGAGAGGAAACAAATAGGGCATTTCACTTTTCATGTTTCATGGAATGAAACTTTTAGAACAAGTAAAACATGTCAGTGTCCCCAACACTAATAACCCTTCACCTTTCTTTCTGTTGTACACAAACATAAAACGCATAATGGTGGACCTTGTGCTTTACATTTATCAAACTATTTTGCTGAGTCACCTGTAAAAATGGATCAGAGTGACTCCGCCTTTGAACTGTTACCAGAACTCAAGCTGTTGTAATGGGTAACGCCTCTTCTTCATATGCTCATGTCGGACGCGGTGTTCCTCAAGGTGTTGGTCTCGGCCCCTTGTTACTTTAAGTTGCTACGCTCCAAACTGAATATTTTATTTCCAGAAGGACGCAGCTGCATGGTTCCACCTCAGTCAGTCAGACACTCAAGGCACCCTCATTACACGTTTGGCTTCACCAGGTCGGTCTGGCAGCCTCACGGCCACCTGAGCTAACTCACCGTGGTTATCATCTAAAATCTCCGTTTTACTCTTCACCTGAGTCGGCAAATCATACGACCGCAGATCAGAGGATGCAGACAAAGACATATAAATTCAGGCGTGGATCATCAATCTTAAGTACAAAGTATCCAGTTTGATGTACTATGTAATGTACTTATGAACTACCATAGGCTTAATGTGGTGTTTGTTTTCAGAGAGGCAGTCACAAAACCAATAAAAAACATTGCAGGGGTTCAGATCTAAGCCCCTTGAGTGAACTATTGAGTTTTCAGGGGATGTCCTCCAAGAAAAAAAAAGTTGTATTATTGTTATTTTATCATCATCCTTTTTTGTTTGTATAATATTCTACTACTAGTTTGTATTTTGTGTTTTATTGAAATTATGAATACTTTTGTTTCTATATTAAATTACTCTGTAGCACTGTAAAAATGATGCCCCTCAAAGGCTATCAATATAGCGGCTTAAAGCTAACGGTGCTAGCAACACCAACAGACACAGTGCAAACAGTGTTTACATGAGGGGAAACCAGGAAATTAAATAGTTATAATATTTTGAGTCAGACATGAAGTAAACTAGCGTTTATTGAAAGAAGATCTCTTCAGAGGAGCTTTCTGTTTGCTATCGGGTATCATGTGGTCCTAATGGCATTAGATCAATGATTGTATCTGCCCTTAAAAGCCTCATCAACACATCTCTATTGGTTACATTTTTAAGATAACAGATCAAACCAAAGCTGGTCAGTAGAGTGTAGAGAGTACTGTACAGGTGAACCTCCTCCCTCCATCCTTCTCTGTCCTCTTTTCCTTTCATGTCTCCTTCCTCCTACCTTAATGGTTGCCATACTCCCTCCTAACATACCTCTGACCTCAGCCACTTCTTCCTTTCCTTGAGTGACCTTTTGTCCTACCTCCTTACTACTCCCCTCATCTTTCCAGACCGTTGACCCGCCCCTCATTGACAATGTAGACCAAATCAGTCTCCATATCAGTACAGAGTAGTGCAGTAAGCCAAATTATACCTCACAGAGCAGCAGGTCAGTGATGTGGAAAACCATGCAGAGGGGGAACTTGGCAGTGAAGAGGGTGAGGAACCACTGGGAGGCGTACATGTGTGCCTCCAGGTTCAGCTCCTGGAAGTGGGACCACAAGTCTGGAAGCTGATCCTGCAGAGCAGATAGAAGACAAGGAGGAGGAGAAACTTATGAGATGAAACAGCATTTACAAGAATAGAAGGATGTGGCTCTGTTTGGCATTTTACTTTTACATTATTTCATTTTTACTCATCCTTTATTAAATCATGTCGTCTCACTGAGATGGTAATCTCTTTCAAAAGAGCCCCAAGAACCAAAGAAAAAGTTGAAAAAGACACCGAACATAATTCAGTATCAAGTCCCAGCTAGCCAACAGTCAGAGACATTATTCATACAATGCAAACGTTTTCAAACTACATAAAAAAAAGATGCTATATTATACCAAGCGTGACAATATAAATCTGTAAGAATGAGCGATTCCACCTTTGTTGAGCAATCTGTTTAATAACTCCAAAGTGTATGAGCACCAGAACTCATATTACATATAACTCACGTATAATATTGCCAATATTATTATATTTATTTGTGCTATTAATTTGGTGAGGATTCCTACGTTTATTCTTTTCTTCCACAAATCCTTTTTCACCATTTGTTTGTTCTAGTTAACCTGTTTTTACGTTTAAAAACATGGTATTTATACCTGAAAAAGACAGCTGGCGCTTTCCATTCTATAAAAGCAAGTGTGTGTTAGAGTCAATGTAATCAGCCAGATAGCGATCCACTTTGGCAGACAACACTTACCATGCCACCTGACACCTGACTGGATCAGATAGTGAGCTCCCACCTGTACGCTAATAATTAGCAGTCAATGCTAATATCCTTACATTGAACGCGTTTGGTCGATGCTAAATTAGTTGAACTTGATGCTGCGAGACGACTGCCAGCAGGGCGAGAACGGATTTCAGGGCTAAATTAAACTCTACTCAGTGAGTGGATTCCGGCTGTAATACCCGAGTGGGATGGGACTCAACCAGCAGCAGCAACATCAGCCTCAACACACAGGAATAATGCTGTTTAGCCTACAGAGACCAAAAGTCACACACAGACTTATATGTAATTCTTGTTATATTCTATTGGATTTTGTGTACAGAAACGAGTCAACAAGGCAACAAACATGTCGTCCCCCACATATGATGCAATCACTGGAAACATGCTCTATGTACTGTATTTTAATATATTTTATAAGGCTATTTGAACTGTCTGCTAGTCTTTTCTTTTGAGTGGCAACCAGTATGCGTAATTGCACAAACCCTGCATTCAATCATTAATTAAATGAAACAGCCCATGGGACCTTCATTCTCAAAAAAGTAAAAGTCAAATCTGGTGTAAATGATTGGTCCTTGAGACCAGACAACCAGTGCAACAAGGAGAGCTGGATATGTGAACTGAGCTTCATGGCATTTTAACTGATGATGTAGATGAATCGACTGATTTAAAGGCCAAGTCGTTTAAATTTCTGCCAGTAAGTGGTGTGATTTCTAATTTCTTCAACTAGACCTAGGGGTGTCTGAAAAATGTGTGATTAACGAACTACTAAAGGAATCAAAGATTAATGAACAAACTGGGAGTGATTTGCAGCCAAAGCCGTAGAGGGTTGCAAATCTGGAGAAGCCATTTTTTTTCCCATCGTCAACATTACTTAACTAGTAGTTGAAGCACTTCACAGCTTGGATCAGCATAACATTCTCCCAGTTAATTATTATTACAAAGGATTTACAAGTGCGAGTTAAGAAGGTAGATTTCAGCAACAAACATCCAATCACTAGGCTTAAAATGACGTGACTTTTTTAATACGCAGTTGAGAAAACAAAAAACATGTGTTTAAGTTCATTCGGTCTTAAATTCAGGGTCAATTTAGGATTAACTATGATGCTGTGATTCTCAACTGTAATGACAACACGTTTTGAATTCGCTAGCGTTTATTGGCACCTCTTACTGGCTTCTCCTTCATGGCCGAGGCTCATGGGTATTTAAAAGAAATGTAGTTGAAATGATTTAAACAGGTAGCCGTAACATAAAGCAATCGGATCTTTAAATAATCCAGGAGAGTCCAATGTTTCTATGTAAATTAACAATAAGTATAATGTTTAGATTAAACAATTGCAATGGGAATACATTATTAAAAGGAAAAACACTTCCAGAACCAGTGGCCCCTCCCCCTTCTCAACTCATTTCCATCCATCGTCTGTCCATCCAGTCAGGGTTGTCTTCTCAGCATCATGTTACTTTGCAATACATTCCACTACATTTCAAATATTATAAAACATTGCATCACTAACCTGCATCAGCCTCTCCAGCTGGTAGAACTTGCAGTGAAGATCCTCAAAGTTGTTTTTGTAGAGAGCGCTGAGGCCGTAGTCATACATGATTTTCACCAACACACAGAAAGCCTGTTCCTCTGGCATCTGAAACCACACGGATACTGATAAACTACAGGGACAGGAATGTCATTTATGAACAACCCACTGTTGTGGCTGCAAATTAAACCACAATATTTTGTTTGAAATTCCAGATGACAACTGGTGGTCACGCCGTCTTCAGGACAAGAACAGACATTTTATTATCCAACACTAGTTGACTCTAAACAAAGCCTGAAGGACAGAAGAGGGTGAATGTCATTAAGGGCCAACTTCACAGTGTTTACATGGGCAAGTGTGTGCAAAATAGGCTTTAATGCGAGTTGCTTGGATGAATGAAGATAAGAGGCAGGTAAAACTGTGTATGTGTGTGGGGATATGGGTCCTTACACACAAGCACACACAGACACAGACACACAATATTTAATCAGAGTGACAGTATGTGTTTGGAGCTGAATGGGCTCCTGCAGGTAAACCTGAACCCCTATTAATATTCCTGACATCTCCTCTATAATGTCTCCCTTCTTCCTCCTTCCTCCTTTTCTTCTTCCTCTATATAACCTCTGCATAACCTCTCTTTCTTTTACTGCTGCTATCTCTCCCCCTCTTCCTTTTTACAGCCTCATCCTCTAAAACCTCCCGCTGTTTTCCTCCTCCACACTCCTATCTATTCCACTCCAGTCCATTTTCCTCCGGACATTATGATGTGTCTTTACCAAATGTATCCATTGCTTGCCCCATGACTCTCCCACCATCTCTCTTTATTCCACTTCCTCCTGACCTCTCTTCCTGTCTCCACTCATCCTCTGTCTTCCTCCTCTTTAACCTCAGCCGCCCTTGTAAATTGGACTTCAACCAAACTTCTTCCTCCACTTAGGCCTCCCGCCTCCATGTCCTCCATCTGTCTTTTAATAACTTCCCCAAATACAAATCTTACGTGTGTTTTTCATGATCCAACCTATTTTAAACAGACAATAAACACTGGACAAAGTACTAAAACGAAATAACGTACTTTAATGTGTATGGGGACATGTTAATAAGTTCTTTAAGAAATGTGTTTCTGTCAGTGACCTTGAAATTAAATCTGTAAGAGAGTGATAAGTGTCTTGTCCACCTCTTTACTACTTCTAATTGTCTGCTATAGCTGTATTGTGCTTTCAGCTTTACCTTCTCTACTGCTCTCTCACTCCTTCTATTCATCCACATAATTCTTCTCTGAAGTGTGTTCATTCCAGCGGTCAGCCAGAGATGTTCTTTATGTCTCCCTCTCAGCCTCCATTTATTCTCTTATATGGCCTCAGCTCTGCTTTATTACACCCAGCACAAGCCGTGGTTACTATAGCTGCAGAGAGGTGCAGCAGCACAATACTGACATATTCATCTTGTAATAATTTGTTTGACTGCAGTCTGTGGCATGGAGATAACATCTCAGCATTTCAGAGAGGGTTTATGGGGAAAGAGAAGCACCAGAAGCAAGTTCTTCTGTACATGAAAAGGAGGTAAATGTAATATAGTTTTAGTTTTAGGCTTTACTAACATCAAGAAAGTAAACAAAATAACATTGTTATGTGATATTGCAAACTGTTATGTTGTTTTGTTCAACCCAGGTTGGTATGCTTGTGTGTATGTATTGTATCCATCTTGTCATTTATCAGTGCATTGTCTTGACCAGACAGTTTACTCACATGCAGCAGGAGAACAGCAGCGAGGAACGACTGACCCTGGCAATAACCGATTTCTTCATCATAGACAGAGTAGGCCTTTGAGAGAGAAAGAAAAGAACAAATTCAGTTTTCAAACCAACTTACATACATTAACTTAATAATTTGTGGAACAGACAGTTGTAACCATGGATGTGAAGTTGAGGTGTGATGTCAGGATCAGCAACAGTCACAAGCTGGTAGCTGATTGTGTTGTACGGGTGTTAATGTTAATACTGGGACTTAATACCATCAACATGGATGTGACGTTACTGATGAAAGTGTTTACATCCTTGAGTGGTTGAGGCTAAAGGTTACTAAGGTTTTTTTTTTGTTGCTTTAAATGTTTTTAATGAATGTTCTTAATTGTTGTTAAATCTTGTTTTATTTTGCATTATGTTTTGATGCTTTAAATGGTTTTATCTGAAGCACTTTGAATCGCCTTGTTGTTTAAATGTGCTATACAAATAGATTTGCCTTGCCTTGCGATGAACAATACTCCATATTTATTTACACTTGGACTTTTGACTTGACAATACTTGATACCTCCACAAGCACAAAGATTAAACAATATGTCATTTAGAAAGTGTGTCACAAATCAATTAATTACCCTTAATTTCCTGAATCCACTTACGTCAGCCATATCCATTCCAAGTAACACTTGATTGCCCAGATCTATTTGGTTTAAAGCAAATTTAACTTCTTTAGGACTCAAAACTCAAAGTTTAGGACTCGACTTGGGACTGAAGGGCAAGGTCTTGAGACTTACTTGTGACAAGCATAACAACGACCTTAGTCCCGCCTCTGCTCATTATTTACCCAGCAAGGCAACCTGAAGACTTTTCTGCTTGACTTACACAGTTACAAACATTCACACTAAGGGGCTGCACAGTTCAGCCACAGTGTGATACAGTTAGAACAGTCAATGAACCAGTCCACTGGAGCAGCTCAGGGATTTAGTGTCTTGGACTCCAGTGTTGAGGGAGCGTCAGCCATGGGTACAGCCATTCAGTGTAACTGCCGCATAGAGCATTCACTAATGCTGCTACAGTTACTTGTTGTCTACTATAGGTTAGAGTAGCATGAACACGGATATAAAAAAGTGATAACTTTGCTTAAGTCATCATGAAAAATGATGTTTCTTGTGACCACGTGGAATGGATATATTTTTAGTATACTCAGGGATTCCTGTTCCTTTTCAGAGTCAGGATCAAGTCATTTGATCAAACACCATTTGATCTGCCTTGTTGATCCAAAGCATCAGCACACACAGGGACAGACTTAGCGACAGCTTCTTTCTGGTGCCAGCGCTTCTTCTTGTTCTTCAGAGCAATTTCCCTGGGGGACGTCTCTCTGGGTCTTTGGGCTTTCTCTTTGTTGGTTTCAACCCCTCTCTTCTCTCACTTTCTCGCTCGCTATGAGGCGTCTATTCAATAAATGCTGAGCTTAGTCCCTGTATTTGATAACATAACTTAAACCACAGACGTTCTAAGGACAAGTTCAACAATGACTAAGGAGTATGATGTTGTTTAGTCAATGAGTAATTATTAAACATATAGAAAAACTATCAATTGATTTAATAGGTTGCAAGTTCTTTTAGCTAAAAGTCACTATAATGCTCCATAAAGTCGAGGGGAGCTGCAGATTCAGTAGCCTATTCCCTTTCAGTTCATCACAATGGACAACCCCTTTCACATTTCACGTTTCCTTGTAGTTATAAAAATATAATAGCACCTATAGAAATATATTTACTAAGAAAAATGGTGACGTGTTCACTACTTATTTGACCCACTGTATAATGTAATCAGATGCCTGTAATCACTACTATGGCTCCAATGCAACATAAAACGGTGTCACTAACCACAGAGATTAGACGTCATTGACGAAGGCCAAATCCACTTCCAATGTTAAAGCCTGATTGATTATGAACAGTAAGGCAAATCACGGCACAACTAAAGTTGTCTCCCCACTGCAGTAGTAATAGAAGAGGTGGCCCGTCCAATATAAGCACCCTGGCTGGTCCTGTTATTTAAGTATGGAGGACCGACCAAGGAGAGTAACCTTCAGATGACCGCTCAGGAGAGGCGCCGTCTCAAAACAGTGGGTAGTGGACACACCCCACCACTCACGCTAATGAGCAAACAGACAGGCCTCACACAGTGTAAACAAGGATCTGTAGAGAGGTAAAACTATTCCACAGACACTTTTATTATGAGGAAGGAGACAAAGACCAAATCAAACAGCTTAATCTCTCATCTGCCAACATCCATGCTAGACATACTGTACAGGGCTGAAGAAACGTACATTCTCACTGAACAGTAAGTCGTTGTAATTTCAAAGTCTGCCCAATAAATGTGAATCATCAGAGGTAAGTGGGGCACCATACAGGGCAGGTAAAGCACCTCACCTGGTTTCTACTCAACATATAATCTGGTAGGCCAAAGCCGGAGCCCCGCAGTTCAACATGTTTGAGAGGTCAGCAGCACCGAAACTAAGCACGGACCCAGAAAACATAGAACAGATACCCTGTAATCATATAGTCATATTCCCCTGTACACATGTTGGGGTAGTTGTACAGCACAGTCTAATAAAACACAATTTCAATATCATCTTTAAATAATGTCACTCAACATTATTCAGCAGGTGACGGTTTAATATCTTTGCTCAAAGATAATCTAGCAGGATGCTTTGATGGACATTAACTTCAACAGCAGTCAAACCTCCACACGTCAGGTTAAAAGATTCTTTCCCTTTTTGCATGCTTGAAAAATGAGTGTGGACATCCAGAGCTCCACTGCTGATCTGTTGAGCTAATTTGGGGTTTGATGTGGAGGTAATGAAGAAGTCTTGTGGAGCTGTCTGGAGTGTAATCTACAAGCTGACATGCTTGATGGAGTGTGGCATTCACATGTCCCCAAATTGGCTGGGAGAAGTGCATGCTGACAGATGGATGGGGGAGGTTCTGGTGGGTGAAATCTAAATTTGTTAGCCTGAGCAGATAATAGGCTCAGAGGGCTAGATTGTTACCATCTATATGCCTTGTTTCTCATAATCAATAAGCACAGGATTGTTATACGTGTAAGAGTTTAGAGAAAACGTTTTAGACAAATGTGGAAGGTATTATTGTATGTATTATATATGTAGACGTGACCTTGAGCAAACATAATTAATATGTGAATACTCCAAAAAAAGTTTCACCGATTCTATTCCAAATACATGAAAACTAGCTGAGATAAGCCGAGACTAGCAGTAAAGGTAAGCTAAGACCACATTATCATTGCAATATTATTATCATTAGTATGAGGGCTTAATGAACCACATTTAAGGTGGTGTAGAACAAAAAATTAAAGAGGTCAGTAGGAACTCAATTGAAATATTGTAGTGCAAAAAATCACGTGTGCTTTTCTGTAATCAAGTATTGCTTTTGTTTTGGTTCACATTTCACAAAAAGTTTTTTTTATGGCATTGCATGGTTTATTAGATGGACAATATTATAGAGATAACCGGAGGGCAGAGAGAAATAGTAGATAACAAGCAGTAAAGGATCACGGCTGGATGTACTGGGGACGTTATGGTTCATGGTCGAAGCTTTGGCCAGCAGGGAATCCCGTTAAATAAACTTTATATAAATAAGATAATAAAACATGCAAGAATATTAAAGCTCCAATTGTTAAGACTTTGCAGCCTGAGGTCTGTTTCCATGGTTATTTTTGTGATACATCACTGGCTCAGCGTTCAGAAGAGACCTTTTCTTGTTTGTGTAGATCAAATGTCAGCGTCAGCTTCAGAATAGGATGCAGCAGTGCAAATCTTTATTCTAACAAACCCTGCTGGTGTCGTATTTACAATACACACATTTTGATCCGGGTGGCGGTCACCAGGATATCAACTAGTATCCTGAATAATGTGGGCATGAAAACACTGATTACTGGGAAATGCAACATTACCCAGGTTGATGAGGCGTTAACGTGTTTGCTGCCCCCCCTTCTTTGTTTAAGTTTTGTTTCCTTGGAAATAGAGCAGTGTCACAGGTTTTGAATCCCCACACCAGCTGGAAGGATAATGCTCCCCTCTCCCTGAAAACCCTCCGTCAGAGTCTTGAGTGAGGCAGCCAATCCCGAACCGCTTCACCAGGGCTTCTGAGGGACCACTAGTAGATGTCTGAGGCCGTGCATTGAGAGAATGAAGCAAATTATCACTGAAAAAGCACACGGCACTCAGGTGACCTTCCCTGGAGAATAAAGGTTATAAAATAAAAGACTCCAAGCTTATTACTGAGTAGGCTATGGAGATGAATATAAACTTTGTCCTGGATTCTCCGTGCCTGTAACCCACTCATGCCTCAAGATCCAACCAACCTTATCAGCAGCAAATCTACATGGATTTGCATACAAATGAAGGCTGGCTCGCCACTGACCTAGTTGGGTCCAGGCTGGATGCTAACCCTTCCTGACAGGTTCTCCCAGAGCGCTGACCGGTCATACTCTACTTCTGCAGCGCCAGGAAAATTCAAAAGGAGCAAAAGTTTTACTTCCTACCTTTGATTTTAATGAATAAACAAACCACTTCTGTGAGATCCATATTTGTGTTTAATGTATGCCCTCTCTATTCACTCCTTTTATCAGATTCAGCTTTGTCCTAATAGGTTTTTATTCATTACCAAAATCTTTCTTTTCTTCTGGTAGATGAAAATATAGCAAAACTATTTTTTGGGGCCCACCACTATTTGCCAGCAAAATATGCTCGATTAACACATCCGATAGCATTTCAGGTTACGTACAAGTGCAAATTATCTGCATGTTAATATGTGTGAAATGTATCCACTATGCAGGACCCTTAAAAAATCCCAGTATTGAATTAAAAAAAAGGAGTGTTGACAAGTTTTCTGTTAACAATAGATGCAAAAAATACAGTTGTGCTACACTACACTTGTCAGAAACCTCAATTTAATGCTGACTATAAAGTAAATTACTGAGTGTATATCAGATTAGTATAATAAATCATTAAACTTGTACACTGGGTGTATTATACGTGTGTGTGCCTGGCTAGGTAAGATGGCTGTCCAGACTTGAGTGAAGAGCTGATTGTTAATTCAACAGATTGATGAGTCGTCTGCCAAATCTCTGCTGTTACTGAATAAACTCAATAAGTGTTAGAACTGTTGTAGTTGTAATGATCAGTATCATCAGTGAGCTTTTTTGTTGTATTTTTGTTGTAATTTTTGAGAACTACACAAAGCATATATATATATATATATATATATATATATATATATATATATTATATATATGTATATATATCACACCCAAGCTGAGTTAACTGTTAAAATTATATATATGATTACTTACTAAAATCATACATATTATATATATGTATATATATCACACCCAAGCTGAGTTAACTGTTAAAATTATATATATGATTACTTACTAAAATCATACATGCCAATTTCACAGGTAGTTTCTCTGTGATAGAGCTGTTGGATATTTTGTAGGGCAAGGCAAAGACGTCTGTGCATAATAAATTGTCGTGGTTGAGTTGGTTGAGCACAGTGACAGATTAAAAGTGGCTTTAATACATTACAGTAGTGCTGACCTTGGCTTTTGTCTGAATAAAATTTACCTTGCGTCTTCACAGGTAATTACCTCAGGATGTGAGTCCACTGGGACCCGCTCCTTATTCTTCTCATTCATTTTAATATAAAGGAGCGTCAACTGCATGTTTTTAATGGTACCAGACTGATTCACTTAATGTCAAGGGGTCTACATGGGACTTTTAACTGGTCTCAATGTAATAATAGCGCCACATTCTGACCTTCACAAGTAAACAAGACCATCAGCGAGAAGATTTCTATATAGTAATTCTCAAATCTTGTAGGCGCCACCGGGGTCAGATTGTGGCTAGTTCTCCTGCAGGAAACTCCTTCAGCCGCTCCTCTTCCGCAGGGCTCCACCGGTCCCCGCTGGGAGCCCATAAGACACCATACTGGCCATATTGCTGGGCCCACTGGAGGGAAGGGACGTATGGGAGAACCAGAGCTGAGCCGGGTAGACTGTCAGACCCTACTGCAGTAAGATTAGTTTTTCTAAAAAAGGGACTTTTGTGCTCAGAAACATTTTTATAAACCAAAATAGAATCAAAGCTGTATTTGAGATATATTTGTATGTGTGCCTCTGTTCATGTTGTGCATATTTTCATAGACATATTTGGCCACCTACAAATAATAATAATTATTATTATTATAGTTGATGGCAGTGAATTAATCAGAGTGGTTAAAGGGATGCCTCAAAAATGGTCGAAAATTTAAACTAGACTGTAAAGAGTTGCAAAATAAGCACAACATATTCTACAACTGAATTGTTTATTTCTTGTCTCAAATTTTATATTCAGAAACTATTTTCTGAATATAAAATTTGAGACAAGAAATAAACGATCCCTTTCCACTGAGTGGTGTGTATGTCCGGTATATCGTGTGGGTTCATGTTGATGTCTCAGTAAAGGAAAGGCGGACTCTGTCAGTCATATTGTAGAGCCAATTTGAAATGCCAAACAAATTCGTACTGAGCCTTGCCAGACCAAAAAGAGCAAAAAAATAAATAAACACCACTTTTTAAAATGGCTGGCTCCATAGGAAATGGCACAAATTGTACAAGGTCGGGTGCACATTTCAGAATTAGCTTCTCATCTCACAGCACTTCTCAGCAGGAAGGTTTTAAAAAACATTTGAACACAGCATGAAATAATGTGCATTGAGATTTGCCTTCTGTTCCATGATGCCACGGAGAAAGTGAGTTAACACAGTACTGTATATTCCAATGCTAATTTGATCAATATTCAAAAATATCTTGATGTTACTCGACTCGGATGGCCCTCCACAACCACAATGTCATATCTCAGGATCACCTTGCAAATCTTGTACAGTGAATCCTGTCCATCGCCGTCAGAGTCCTTGAAGTAGTCGTGTGCAGGGAAGGTGCGGTGGATGTCCCGGGTGATGACACCTTCCTGAGCCGAGTCCTGCAACACACATGGATTGGACGCTTTAGACGGGTGACAAAATCAAAGCCAAATGTAGATACACAACGTTGGAAGTTGTGCAAGTTAAGATTAAGTTAAGTTAAGACTGCAAATATTGATTTATACACTTGTTTGAATGGATTCATGGGATGACAAACAGCATGAAGAATCTTTCAACTGAGCACCCACAACCTTTCAGACATTGACACTGATCATGCTCTTACATATCTTTTCTCTGTTTGTAAATGTTTATACACAGGAGAAAAGAAGGCAATGTTTTTAACTGCATCAGTCTACAGCTGTGATTCAAAGCAGCACACTGCTATGTCACCGGGGGTTTTTGTGTGTGTGTATTAGTGTTTTTCCTATTCCTTCTGCTTTCTTCCTTTCACTCCCCAGGCCTCAGTCTCTTAGTCTGTACTGTCTAATCCACAGCCACTGCAGTGTACACACACATACCAAACAAGCCTGCGTGTTTTCTGATGCGCTTCTCACTCACAAAGACATACTGTACGTACGCACGCACGCACGCACGCACGCACGCACGCACGCACGCACGCACGCACGCACGCACGCAGAGAAGACTGGCAGCACAGCATTCTCCAACAACTCACTGTAAGCTGCAGATAAACCAACCCTGATCCTGCCTGGCCTTGATGTGTGTTTGTGTTTATCAAGAGAGAAAATGGGTGTGTGAGTGAGAAATTTCATCTTTCTTGCTTCTCTCCTCGTTTCCGGACAGCGGAGAGAAACGAAGAAGGGAAGCAGTCTGCTGCATGTTTGTGTAAACTGCAACATATAATGCTCGTATGAGGTCTTGGTCAGCAGGTCCCTCAATGCCCGCATGTATTTGTGCATGGAAATAAAAAATAAAAGCACAGCAATGCTTGCTGAATGAATTGAAGTGGTTCAGGCTAGACGGGAGATTGCTTGTACAGTAATGGATGTGTTGGTGGCATTTCTTCTTTACAGGCACAACTTGAACACTAACTACTGCTTCTTATACTACGATTATCGTTTTAAGTTATTTATGAATAAATGCAAAATGAATTCTACCTATTTAAACTCAATACCTTTGGGTTTTGGACTGTTGGCTTGACAAAATAAGGCATTTGAAGATGTTTCATTTTTTCAGATATTTTATGGACCAACCCATTCATTATTATTATTAACCAGGGATTGTGCCGTTTCTTAACCCCTAGACCACCACAGGCCCATGCTGATATTATATTATATAACTTGTGCTGCATACAGTTTTAGTGACTTATGTTCGATTGGCATTTGTGTTGTTTATATGTAAATCTTTTTCACACACACTACTTTTATCTTTATGAGGAAAGTCATTGATAAAATGCAGTCCTTAATCAACTAACCTTAGCCTATCCTCAACAATCCCAACTAAATGCCTGACCACCAACCCTTATCATACTGCTAAACTAAACCTAATTCTCCACAATGTGACTGTAACAGATGTGTCCCCACAAGATGGGCAAAACACGTCTACACACACGCAAACACACCACAAAAGGGTTTGATGGAAGCTCCTGGCACAACTGTATGTAATGCTTTAATGGGATTTGTAGTGTGGAGGTGGCGTGTCGTTCTGTGTATTATGTGTTAGAAATGGAACTAACAGTTTTACATTGTGTTTCTTCTGCGGAGCTAAAATGGAAAAAACAGATTCAGCTTTTTAGGAATGAAGGTAGCGCTGTGTGATAGTTTATTCATGTTCATGGCTGTCTTAACCAGACAGCAAAATAAATGTCACAAATGGTACACAACAGATTAATAACTCAAATTTAACTGTAAATGTAACGGATATATCTAAAAAGGTATTTCCAAAGTAGGAGTTGTCTCACATTTAAGGACTAAAACAATTAAATCATTGAAACAATTTGTTGATCATTAGAAAATAAATCAGCAAATATTTTGCTATTAGTATAATAAGTGTTGTCTTATGCTATTAACTGAATACTTTTGTGTTTTGAACTGTTGGTTGCACTAAATCAATATGATGACATCACAATGGGCTTTAGTAAATTGTGAAATACATTTCTTCCTATTTTCTGACATTTAATAGATCAAAGGATTAATCACTTATCAAGAAAACAATGCTCCTTTTGTAAAACCAGTAGAGAACTAGACTGAAGATTGAACCTCACGAAGACTAATTAAGTGAGAAACATTAAGAGGAGAATAGAGAGTAGAGGACGACCACACAAGGAACCATTTAATTAATTACTACGCAAATAAAAACATTACTTTTCAAGTAGATATAGATTAATGATTAAATAACTACCTTTTGAGTAAGCCCATCAATAAACACATTTATGACACTGCAATTACTATGGCAACATCAGCCAAGACCAGAAAGAATCTGGTTGACAGTGAAAGTTGTAAACACTTTGATTTAATAAACCATGCATGCCTCTCCTGATTAACAGCCTCGTTACTCAAAAAACACCACAAAAAATGAAGCGTGGACGTCCTCTACTCCGCTTAAGCTCCTTCCTTCCTCGTCTTGAACCCATTCTTTCTCTATTAATTTCCCCCTGCATATTTCCTTTTACCCTTGAATTCTTTACTCCCCTCTCATTGTTTCCTCTTCTCCATTTCCTCCCTTTTTCTACTTCCATATTCTCCTCTCATTTTGCTTCTGTCTACTGCTTTCTCCATTTCATTCTCTTCCTTTTTATATACTTCTCTTTCATCTTCTTTTCTCTGTTCTACTTCATTTCCTTCCCTCCTTTCCTTATACCTCTATGTGTCTCCATCTCCTCCCATTTTCAATGCAAGAAAACACACAAAGAACTTTAAGTCCTATGGACTCAGTGTGCAGGCTTACAAGACCCGCCTTTTCTCCAACAGTGAAACTTTACATATATTCCCGCAATTAAACAAAAAGAGATGTTTTTTTATCTGTGATGTACCAGTTTTCATAAAAAAAAAAATTGAATTGTACTATTATACTACTATACTGTAAGTAGTTTTCCTCAGCAACAAATCTATAAAAAAAAAACCAGTACATTTTAAAGTTACTAGTATACTATGGTTATTGGAATATTTCACCTTAAAAGGATGAAATTATCATTATGTTAGCTTCATCTCCGCAGGCTCCACTCTACAGGGGACATGTAGCACTCCCTCATCCAGCTGGTACTGTGTTCAGTGAACCCCACTTTGCAAAATAACATTGTAAGTTTCTTCAACGATAAACGAAGATGCAGTTGCTGTGAGTCCTACCCATCAGTGTCTTTCCAGTTCTTTGTTTTATGGTCCACCCGAGCTGATTAATGTGCATCTGTTCTTGCTATGTGTGTGCTGGAAGAAGAGTTATATGCTGTGTGTGGGTGTGCAGTGTAAACGTATGCGAATGCTGAAGCACGCAGCTCTTTGATCTCTGCAGGGAGGCTGAGGTGTTCAGTAGGAACTGCAGCCTCATCAGCAGCATCAGTTCTCCGTCACAGTGCCCCAGTTCTGCATCCCTGCAGTACACAGCCAGTACCGACACAAAACAAACAGAATAAACCCTGGAACCTTAGTCATGAGCACAAAGTGTCTCTGATACCAGCTACAGGTCTGCCCACTCACTCCTGCCCTGAACATTTGCATACTAGTTTGGCCAATAGGGACCGACCCACTGATTCCTTACAGCTGTCAAACCCTGAACTTGCATCCTCATGCCAGCAACTTAACAAGCTTTGTAGAGACCAGGTCAGGGGACCCCGTCTGCGCTCATACTCTAACAGGCGTAACGGGGCCACTACACTACTACTATGTTTACCCTTCCTGCCACAGCTTGGACAGAGTGTCCCACACCATAAGGCACCACCAGGTCATCATCCTCTGAAGCAGGAGAAAGAGCAGGAAGTTGTCATTGAGTGTGGCACAGATAGAAGCAGCATCATCACAAGAATCGACACCATCAAAGGGATCTTCAGCCTGAATATCTTTCCACCACTAGTGAAATCAATGGAACAGACGGTGGGGGATCAAGAAGGCTGTTAGCGATGCGTTTGTTCCATTTCTAGACAGGGGTAAGAAAAGGACAGAGGAACTGTGGCTGCGATAAGACCACGTTAAGAGAGGCAGCATCATATCTGAAGAGAACACAAGGCTTTTCTTGACCGCAGGTAATCCTCTTAGCTTTCATGTTGCTCTTTCAGTTGCTGAAAAAAGTGGATGGCGGTTTGCGGTGTGATGATTTATACAACCGGTAACAGAAGGATTGCTGGATTCTTCCTGATTGGCAAAACCAGTACATGCACATTTCAGTAAGCTGCTCCACAGGAGTGAGAAGGAAATCCTCTAGAGTGTAAATCGGAGCTATATACAAGAAATTGTGAATATGCACTTTAGTCAGCAAGCATGCACAGAAATATACACTGATCAATGCATGAGAGCACAAATGTCAATGCATTAAAGTTCATTCAAACACACACAATCAACTTTTGCTGACCAAGATACATACTCTCCGCCTTTAACCTGGAACAGACTTCCTCAGTATTTTGCAGATGACATAGTAAATATGGAGGTATTAGCACAGGCAGGGGGATTCCATAAACACTGTCCACCATCAGTCTGAAACCAAGACTGTGTGTGTGTGTGTTTGTCGGTGTCTTTGTTCTGCAGTATTGTGTGCACCCGTCAGATTTATCCCCTGGTGGCTTTTAAACTAACTGACTGAAGGCGGAAAGGCAAGACAAAAAAGGAGATGGAAATACGAAGAGAAGGAGTGGGAGAAGCAAAAAGCAAGGAAAAGAGACAGATCAAGACAGATAACACAGAGAGAGAGAGGTTGAGAAAAAGAGAGAGAGACATAGGTTGAGATAAGAGAGAGAGAGAGACAGTGAGAGAGAGAGAGAGACAGAGAGAGAGAGATGTACAAAGAGGGGAATGAGAGGCTTCCTCTAATTGTGGCCTGGGGGCTTGTTGTGCAGACAGTCCATTACTCAGACCTCACCACCAGGTAACCTACTTAACAGACGCAGCTAAAAATAAAAACTGCTGATTTGTCTAAAACTGCACTTCACCTCGACATCCCTCTACATTCAACAGCAATTCATTTAAGTAAACCTGTTCAGCTGGTGAAAGCTGCCACAGGTTTACAGAACCAAGAGGGTGGGGAAACACTGCAGCCACAGAGGGGAAACCCTCCTGTGCCCATTTGGTCAAACCAGGTTTACTCTCTGCTGTGCTTTAAATATAGGATTGGGAGAGTATGTCATGGTTGGTATGAATCAAGAAAATAAAAAAAAAAGAGTATTGGGGGGTACATTAGATTATACAATGCTTGGCTTGAGGAACTTCAAATACCTTTAGGCCATGTTTTGAGTGGTTTATTGGACTGTGCAGTGTTTTCTTTCCCCTTTAAGTGCAAACTAACAGTGAGACATTAGATCTTTGAAAGTTGAAGTTCATTTGTACTGTACAGCATAATTTAACATAAATGCAGTTTAGTATTTCTTGAAAGAAAATCAACAATTTTGATAATTGAGTTGTTGTTTAAGTGCTTTATCAAAGATAACTACCTTATACTTGCTGGTTCAGGCCATTTAAGTTTGAGGATTTGCTGCTTTTACTGTTTCTAAACCTGTAAATTGACTATACCCTTGGATTGGTGGAAAAATAAGTCCTTTTACATCACTGCCTTTGGCTCTGGCAAAAAACACCAAACAAACATAAAAAACAAACAATATTGACAAGATACAAACATTACTTTACAAGGAAGCTGAATTGCATGCTGGTTGTAAATTAAACTAATGTGGGTTGCAGATCAGCAAATATTTATGTTACAGTATATTTCTATATTGTCACAACATATGAGAAAGAACAAGCTCCAGTGGCTGGAACTAAAATGGTTCTGCTGCAAAACCACTAGAAGAAAGCAATAAAAGGGCAGATGCTTGATGTGGGACATTTTAAATGGTAATCACTGCCTTGGGAACTGGGCTTTAAATTGTATAAAGCTTGAAGGCAATACAAGCAAGCACCTGTCCTTTTATGATAAAAAAAAAAACATTCACTCAGAAGCTGGCACGGCTGAAATGACACTGGAGTTGTTCCATGTCAAGTGTGCTCCGACAGCCGACAGGTTAAGTCCTCTGTCCACTTAGTGTTTACCTTTCTGGCTATTAGGCTCTGTCAGCTTCCCCATGCTGCTAAAAGAAGGAAAGATGAAACCAGGGTACCCTCAGGGCCACTGGCCATTCATTTGAGGCTAGCTGACATTGGTTTGGTCTAGTCATGCTGCCCTGCACGTGTGTCCACAGTGTCAGGTAGACTGGAAGAATACTGCACCTACATCGGATCCACTACTTCAGTATTCTGTGATGCAGTATCAGGATTTGGCAAGCCTGTCTCTAAATAGGGAAAACGTTATTAAGGCTGATCTGAGACTTGCAACCCACACGGGTAATTTTTAAACATGAGACATTTAAAGCACAGATTGAAGGTGAACGTCAGAAAAATAATGGCAACACTTATATGTGCTTCACCACACTGCAACATTTTGCTTTAAAAGCATGAGTCAGTCTGTCCATCAGCAGCACTGAATCCTGTCAAAATGTCTTTGAGAAAGATAATGAGCCGCCTACCTGCTTTCACATTATTTCTCTATTTCACATAAAGTCTCTCTGAATAAAAGTGGTGGTTGAACGCCCGAAATGTAAAAATGCAAATGTAGAAACTTGGAAGCAGCTCCATCTTTCTCCTCTTTTAGAGAGAGAGAAGTGAGCTCTCAAGTTACCCTTCTCTTCCGACAGTGTTATGCAATTCCCGGGTGTGGAAGCGGCCCAAGGGTGCTGGCTGGTGAGCCCCTCGACAGAGAGGCAGCCATGCTTTGCTAAACCGATGAGGTGGCAGCGAAAGACGCTGGGTTCGGACAGCTGAACACTCAGAGCCCACTAAGTCCTGAAGTGACAGCCTGGCCAATCAGAGAGGGTGCTGCTAGCGTTAAACCGCTGGAGGCAAACATGAAGACAGATTGCTGGGTACAAAGTCAAACTGTGTTTACAGAATAATTACAAAGGGAGCAAAGCTAGAGACAAAACCTAAATGTTATACTTAACAACTCCAGCAACTGCCATTTGAAGGCAAACACCCATGGCTGGATAAGATAACACAGCCCATAGCGTGAGAGGTGTGTGTGTGTTTTGTCACTAATGAATATAATGGTGTGATTATTCACACAGCGGACGACTATTGTTTTGTCTGATATGACAATACTGTATATGTAGTGTGTGATTTTGCAACACTGTTTATACCGTGGTAGTGAACACCTTTATCATCTCTGCGATACAATAACAAATATCCTAACTTGCCACCCAAGTGATGCTACAGAGGCACCACAACCTCGTCCGACTTTCTTCTCAAGACGCACAGTATTAGTGCAGTGGTTTGACACTACACAGGAAAATATTAAGACAATACTGAAGGGTAAGACACTTCCTGTGACACAAGATGGACATTGAATTACGTGCTAGTTTGAATTTGTTAGCCCGATGGAGGATTTTTATCAATATTGCCTATCCCTAAATGTATTTGTTGAAACATTTAAAATGTCCCAACATACGTAAAAACAATGTAACAGCAATGTTAGGTGACTGTAGGAATAAGCAGGGTTGGAAGTTGCGTGACCAAAATGGCATTCCAGCATTGTTTACTGTGTCAATGTGAATACTATATTTAGTTGAATATATCTCTGGACAACCATACACAAATACCACTAAATCCAACAATGAGAGGCTGCAGCGCCCTGCTGATACTTGAAGTGTGAGAGCTGAAGGAGGAGGGAAGAGAGGGTCACAACCGTGATAAACCAGAACAGGTTTCTGGACCATAGCCACTTAGCGACAATGATTTGTGTCAACATTGCTAATTTTAGATTTTCATCCCATTCAAATTAAGTGTTACTATCCTGAATCGTACTATTGTCTGGGAGGAAAACGTATCTTTAAACAGGAATCAGCATCATGTCACTAAAACTCTCAATTAAATCAAGGACTAATTTAATTGTCTGAGGTAGGTAGGTTAACAGCTCCTTGAGGTAGCTTTCACAGCAGGTTTCATAGTCAAACACACTGCTGAAGCTGATGAGACAAATCGTTACACTACTGCTTATGTGTTACTCATCTCCATATACGGTCGAACCTAATTATGGATCCAATTCTCAAGCTCAATAATTTCTCACCCTGGCAGGGCGGTGGATCAAATGAATACGTTCAATGCACCATTCTCTCGGATGGGATTGAGAAAACAAAAGCAAGTGCTGCGCCATCTGAGCCTGGATTCAACATGAGTGGGGAGTGGTGCATGATGGGCCGTGCTAGACAACAGAGGCTGTGAGATAAACCAGCAGAATGGTATGTCAAAGAGCATGTCTGTTGAGGAGCTGCACCCTGGAGCTCCTCCAGGCAAGAGAGCACATAAACCAGTCTCCAAACTGGTTGGAAGAAATGTCTGCTTCAGTGTAAAGCAACATCATTTGTTACGCAAGGCCCATCAGACACATTAACATGGAAGACAGATTATAGTGAAGAATCTATTGAGTAGAGAATTTTTAAGTACAGATATGAAAGGATGGATAAATGGCTTAAAAAGAGAGACAGGGGGCGCAGGGTAGATAGGGGAAGGCACGAGGAAAGTGGGAGCAGAATGACTGACAGCCAGAATATTAGCTACCCTCGTCATCTTTTGGATGGATGGCGGCTCCTTCAATGGAAGGCCAGTGCTGAAAATGACAAACAGGCTGTTTGGATCACAAAAACCTTACATAACCCCCCAAAAACAGAGACAGAAGAAGAAGGAAAAAAAGATGTGTGGTGTATAAAAAAAGAAGATTTTTTTTTAAGTGGCATGGTTAAAGAAGCATGTGAAATTCAGTTACATATATACATATGTATATATGCATTGGTGTACCATGAGAGATGTCTTAGATAAAACATATGTGGGACTTTTCCTCTGTTTTCGATGTAATGGTGATAACCAATAACTCGGACAATGCACAGACAGTTTAGTGATATCCCTGCACTTGTGGTCTTGACAAGTCTTGACATAAAATCTAGAGTGCTCTTTGTCTGAGACAGAATGAGGTCGATTCCGAGAGGAGACAGAGACCTTTTTAAAGTGGTACGACAACACTACCACTTAAGAAGCATGGATCAAACTACCCTGCTGCAGCAAGCCTCTGAGCAAGGCATTTTAGCACTTTGTGTTACAGTGTAGCTGCCTTGTTGTAGTAAAGACTGGTTAGCCAATGAGGATTCCCTTTATTCATCAGTGGAACTGCATGAAGATGGGCGCTAAGTAAATAAAATGCTTTCCAAGATATTTAAAGGTCTACCAATAATTTCCACTGAGGCACCTTCTGGTTTCTTAAAAGGATTATGATTGAGAGAAAAAACTGGGCTGAATTCGGTAAACACTACAGCATACCTGCGAGACAATTTTAAACATAGTGGAAGCCATGACCTCTGTTTTGTCTGACAACTATTAAAAACTGAGGCTCAGGGAGCACAACCTGGTATTGGAAAGGGAACAATCATCTATTAAAACTCTCAAAAGACCAGATTACTGAAGGTATTGTACATCTATATACTGAAAAATGTCAAAGAAATGTGCTAATTCTAAAAGTATCTGAGGCATAAAACACAATTTATAGATTCCAAGTCCAGCCTTTGGTCATGACACATTCAGGATGCAAAATGACACCCCTCTCTGCCACAAACACTCCTCCCTGCTCTTCACTTCAGTGTAACACAGTGAAATTATCTAGTGGTGTGATATTCAGAGGACGGCAGCCCGGTAATTAAAAACCAGCTCCCCCTGAGACCTTTGTCCTTGGTTGCTGGCGAGGAAGTTTCTAGAGGCTTCCCTGCAGGGTTGAGGGTGTGTGTGTGTGTGTGTGTGTGGGAGGGTGGGGGGGGCAACAGCTGGCCCGCCTGGCAGATTGCAAATTCATCTGTCTCTGCATCGCTGCCGTGGCATTTTAATGGTCCGGCTGGTTCTGCATTTCAATAAGCCGAGATGGGAGTGCAGGTTCATCGTTCAGACAGAATGCAAAAAAGCAAAACTTCTCGTTTTGCTTGCAGTGAAATTAGTGACGAGTAAGCAGGTTTGAAAAAAACATTCGACACACCAGAGAGCTGAAGGGTCATGAAGCTGGATTAGATGTTCTGGTAAACATCTTTATTTACTTCTCAATAAAGCGGCTTGATGGAAGGGCATGCCGTTACTGGTCAACTCTCAACGCTCACCGTCTTACTTTACTTTAAGGGTCAGCTCTTTAAACAAGCATATTTCAGGAAAATGCCTTAATCACCCTGCACAAAACATGCATGTTAGTGCTCATATGTTTTACTTCCTGGTTCTACTCCTCTGAAATATGGGATTTGCTGCTTTTGTCTGTTTAATCGGATAGGATGATTAATATCTTTTTGGGGTTCTGGGAAATCATGATGGCTATTTTTCACAATTGTTTAGAGGCTCACTGACACGTCCCATTGACTTTTCCATCCTATATGTCACTCTTTTTCTCAATTTTAATGTAGTTTTACAAAGTATCCACTGCAAAAGTAACATGGTGTTCCTGACAGTATTTAGGATTTATATATTAGTACTAGAAGGAACTTATGAAACTAAACAACCACATTTGAAAAGTATGATGTATTGTTCCACACACATGCACAGGTCAGTGGATAAAGTGCATCCCCCCAGATATCTGACATTTTCTGTGTGTAGTGTATTTTTTTTTTTTTTTACTGGAGGATATGTGTTGAGTGTCTGCTATGTGGGGACAGAAGATCCCAAAGGATGATAGAGGTGCAGTGAGAGGAGAGTCAGACAATCAGCGGGTCGGCCCACAAGAGAAGACTTGTGTATGGATGGGTATAAAGTGGACATAGCAGTGTGCCGCTTGTGTCGTCAAAACAAACACAGATGCACGGGTTTGCCATGGTTTTACTATATTCATTGCATGCTTAGTAACAATTGTGATTTATCAACGGTGCTCACATTGATCTTGCAGGGGCAACTGAAGGTGGACACCAGGGCTGTCACAAGCAATCCCAAAACAATTATCATCTCTGGATAGTTGTATGTGCGTGTTGCCACTTATTTATGGTGAAATTACGTCACGATTGATAAGAGGAAGGAAATACGAGACAAATCGGCCGGACGAGACAATTTTGTGCTAGTACGACTAAAAGTGTGCTCTAGTGCGCCTGGTGGAAACACACACACACACACACACACACACACACACACACACACACACACACACACACACACACAATTAGACTTCCCTTTCCAAATAAAAGTACACATGAATAAATAATGAAGAGGTCGCTATTTTTGAAGCCAATGTTAACATCCATTTTAATTGCACTCTATTTATAAACTTAAAATGAACTCACTAAAACCTTTGTGCTTCTTCACTCAGCTAAGGGTTTCCATAGCGACACAGTGGCTCTTAAGTCCTGATGTTGAGTTGGGAAGAACCAGAGAGAACAATGGAGACACTCAACTGTAACCGGAGATATCGAGCTGGATGGCTGGCGGTCTCATCCCCGGTACATACAGAGGCTGACAGGGAGCATGCAGCTCAAACCAGAAATCAAGTAAATGTATAAAATGCATTTCAGTTTCTTTTGTACCAACTAAATGTTAAAACAATTTATATTCTATGTGCACATTGTAATACATTACATTACATTACATTTCATTTAGCTGACGCTTTTATCCAAAGCGACTTATATGGGGTCAGATCGGTCTCATAATTCACAAATGCACACAGAACAATCCACAAATGCACACAGAACAATTTACAAATATATTTGATTTACAAATGCACACAGAAGGATTTACAAATACATTTGACAAATAAATGTGACTCACAAATGCACACAGATCGAATTACAAATACATTCCAATGCACAAATGTGGATTTGTATGTATTTATTTGTGGATCGCTCTGCATTCGTGTGTGAATCGCTACACATTTGTGTGTGGGTTTTTTGAGACTCCCCTGACGTCGCCTGATCCACAAATGCGTTTTTTCAACATGGACCTATCTGTAGCCAATCAGATGTCGCCCTCATTGTCAACCAATCACATCACTGCCGTCCTGCCGCTGCTGGAGCAGCTCTGGAAGCGGCCGTCATTCAGAAGTAGTTGTGCGACTACGGATAATATTATGAACCCAAACACGGGGGAGTTTGATGGTCCGACGTTTGAGGGACTTCCACAACAAGTATAAAGCAAAACTAGTGGTTAGTTCAATATATATTTAAACTATATGTGGTTATATCACGGTATTCAATTCATTTGCGCCAGAAAGGGGGCGTGGCTTATCTCCATGACTTGTCTCTGTAAAAACAGTTACCATTTCCGCGATCCAGAAAGAAAGAATACATACATTATCCTTATATCCTTATATGAACCCCGACACGGGGGCGTTTGATGATCCGCCGTTTGCGGGACTTCCACAACAAGTACAAAGCAGAACTAGTGGTAGTTCAATGGTGGAGACTGAAGTGTGTAGAGCACTGAACCCCCAGTTGCTCCCCGGGGCGCCTCACAGCAGCACACTGCTCCTTAACTACATAGGATGGGTTAAATGCAGAGAATAATATCCCTACGGGAATTAATAAAGGATAATGTATGTCATCTTTCTTTCTGGATGGAGGAAATGTGTTTTACAGAGATAAGTCACGGAGATAAGCCACGCCCCCTTTCCGGCGCATAGTAACCACATATAGTTTAAATATATATTGAACTAACCACTAGTTTTGCTTTATACTTGTTGTGGAAGTCCTTCAAACGTCGGACCATCAAACTCCCCTGTGTTTGGGTTCATAACATTATCCATAGTCGCACAACTGAGTCTGAATGACAAACCCTTCCAGAGCTGCTCCAGCAGCGGCAGGACGGCAGTGATGTGATTGGTTGTGTAGCGATTCACACACGAATGCAGAGCGATCCACAAATAAATACATACAAATCCACATTTGTGCATTGGAATGTATTTGTAATTCGATCTGTGTGCATTTGTGAGTCACATTTATTTGTCAAATGTATTTGTAAATCCTTCTGTGTGCATTTGTAAATCAAATATATTTGTAAATTGTTCTGTGTGCATTTGTGGATTGTTCTGTGTGCATTTGTGAATTATGAGACCGATCTGACCCCATAGACTTACAATAAGTGCATTCTACGGTTACAAACAAGAATCAGAACAACAAGAATCAAGAAGGTACAATTTCGTCCAAAAGTTCAACTACAAAGTGCTATCAGTAAGAGCCATTCCAGTGCTACTATAGTGCTACATCCTTTATTCAAGGTATAGTCGGAAAATATGTGTTTTAGTTTGCGACGGAAGATGTAGAGACTTTCTGCTGTCCTGATGTCAATGGGGAGCTCATTCCACCATCGAGGAGCCAGGACAGAGAACAGTCGAGACTTTGTTGTAATAAACACCGACTTGAACGATGAAGATTATCCTAAAAATATTGAGGCTGGAAAAACTCAAAACTAAATCATTAACCTGATTACTACGAGTAAAGTGAAGCAGGTAATCTTAGAAAGAAAAACTAATCCTTTATTAATCCCCTTGGGGAAATTATTCTCTGCTTTTAACCCATCCTAAGTAATTAAGGAGCCCTGTGAGGCTCCCGGGGAGAAACTGGGGGTTCAGTGTCTTGATCAAGGACACTTGGACATGCGGACTATGGGAGATCAGGAATCGAACCGCCTACCAAGTGGTTTCAGGACGACCACTCACCCCATGAGCTACAGCCGCCTCCAAATCTTGTGTTTTAAAGACACGCTACTTGTTGGACACAAATTATACGGCTGAGCGTCCTCTACTAAGTCATCTCTACAAAGATAAAATGCTCTTTATTCCATTTTTTCCCTCATTTTCACCAACTTGTGGTGTAAAATCTGTGAACCCTGTTACCAATGTGACGACGTGTTTTGTCCTAATTATTTCCTGATAAAAAAACTGTACTGTTTATACCGCTGGTGGAAATAACTGGCTTGGGCTCAAAATACTGTTTGTTATGTAGGTTTCATGTAATTTTTTTTTCTGTCATTAAACAAACCGACGGACTGACAAACAGACAAACAGCCCAGCAAACACCAGACACAGCTGTGTTTTATTTATATATTTATTCAGTCAGTCACACCCATCCTCTACCCTAGCAACAGCAGCAAGGCTAAATGCCACAGAGGAAGAACTACTGTACCCGTATCAGCGGTGGCCTGAGGCGAGCTGCTGGACCATCACTACTAAATAACTGCCCAACACAGACAGGCCTGGTGTGCTGCTATGAGACACACTGCTTCAGGATAGAGAGAGGGAAAGGAAGAGCAAAAGAGGGGGTGGGAGAAGGAGGGACAACTATGCTAAGGAGCCAAGGGGTTAATTTTACTCTCTTATGGTATTTAATTCGGCTAAAATGCCCTGAGAGAGCATTAGAGAAGCTGGCTGTACATCTGCTGGCAGAGCTTCAGTATCTGAGGTCTGCAGGGAGGTTAACAATAAAAAACAGGTTTGTCCTCCAGTGTTCGTCAAGGTTGCTTGTCTTTGTCCTTATGTATGAAAAGCTAGCGTGTGAATTATACAAAATCAAGTTAAAAAAGGATGGAAATATATATATATACACACACATATATATATTTAGATGTCCCTTTAGTACAGCAGTAAGGTAAGTGGATTGAAGTAGTCCCAAGTCAATACTTTAATGAGCTCCATTCTTTCACAATAAAATGCTTCTCCAACACGAGAAAGAATATGTGCAGTTCAATGTGCCAGCTGTGGCCAGTTGTCTGATAATGTTGACCATGGAAGAGAAGAGAGGACAACCCATCACAGTCTGAAACGGACTTAAAAAGACCAGAAATGTAGTTTTGTTTTTGTTTGCACCATAACTTTTATACACATTGATTGATTGCATTAATAACTACTTCAAAAAATGCAACAGATGTTGAATAGCATGAGTTAATTGTACAGAAACTACCACATTACATACAGTAACACAAAGCGAGTTCCATTGATTTGGTTTTCGGACCAGCATTGGTTGACACTAATGAACAATATCAGCTTTTCAAGGACTCTACATTTGTCATGTCAATGTGATTTTGAATGTTGTTAATTTGCACATACCATAATATTTACATTAACAAAGGTTTCTGCCTGAAAAAATAAAAAATAATAATAATAATTTGGACTGTAATGATTTGAAGTAAAACAATGGTTATAATTACCTCATTCTGTACATTCACTGGTGTTAAAATATTAAGTACTTATGACCATGAGGCATGGAGAGATTGGAAAGGTGGAGGAGAGACGTGGTGCTGTAGATCACAGCTGGCAGTTTAACAATCACAGGCTGAATGATCATTACAGTGAATCAATAACTAGCTGCACAGTTCAGCCAATCAATCTATATTTAACTCCTGACATTTCATTTCCTTCACCTTAAAAAAAAAATCCTAATCCATACATTCTATATTTAGAATGTTGTCACTGCTTATCTATGCTCTCTTCAATGCCACCAGACTAACAACAGTACCGATGAGACACAGTTTCACTTTCAGTTCAGTTCCCCATCTGATAATATTGTAAATATATCGTACACTAAAACTGATATAGATTTTTTTTTTTTTTAAAGGTGGGCCTTTCTTTTAGGCTAAATGCATTCTGCTGCGGACCCGCTCCACAGAGATATATTACTTTACCCTTGTGCTGGTACTGTTGTCTGCTTCTCCAAACTGGGGATGAGTAGACTCCTGTCTCTGGTGGGTAACACGCTGACTTTGGATAAGTAGCTCATACAACACACTTAATAATCCAAACTGACAGTTTAAACATAATATAATATTCATTCAGTGGTTCTTTTGCAAGAGTATTTTTCAACTTCGATGCCATTTTCCCATGTTTTTGTGCTTGACTAATAGAGACACAATGTATGAGCGCTGCAGAGGGTGCAATTTATTCATACTGCGTCCACTTAGGGGCCCATCACATGCAGAGTCTTTTTGTGCCCTTGGATCTATTTTCTTGTCAATGCAGATGTGCTCAAACGCGACAGAAACACGTCACGGTGCACAGCATTCCGAACAGCGGGTTTTTCAGGGTGTAACGGCCCCCAAATAGAAACATTTAGACTTTTGGAAAGCTGCAGCACGCACCACCTGTCATGTGACGAGGAACAACCAATCACGACCAGAAGATACATATATTCTTGAGTAAATATCAGACAATGGAACTATATGAAGAAATTAATAATTTTAGCGCATGCCTACCCAGAGATAGCGATCTGTCCCATGAACTATTACATTTGTGTCATCCTTTCTGTCCAAGAACGTCACAACATCCGGTTGAAAGGTCAGACAAATCGACACAGACAAATGGAACTTCATCATCATTGTCATCACAGTGTGCAGGTTTTGGTTCCTTACAGGCGCGACAGGAGTGTAACCTCCCAAGCACCTTACATAAAAGGATAAATGAGGCAAGTTCTGCGATTTCCACGCGAACAGAACAGCCCCGACAGGCTCTGATTGTTATTATTTAAGCATTTGACCACATTAAAATGGAAGTCTTGTTATGATATCTTGTATATACTGTATTTTTTTTCAGCTGAAGAGATGATGGAAATAAACAACTATATCATACCCATTCTGATATATTTCAACATATTTCTCTATAAATTGTGTCACTGTATAGTAGTTCAATTTAAATAAATAAGCAAAGAATTGCAGAATCACTGAGCCAAATGAGCACATTCAAGAGAGTCAAAGCACTTAGAGTGGCACTTCAAGTGGTGGCTGACGGGTAGAAAGCCTACCTATAACAATCATCCAGCCCAAAGGTGAAATGAAAGTGCTGAACTCTGAAAAGCAGCTGATGAGGACCTCTGTGATTCCAAATGTAAGGCATTTTCCAATGTTCCTATCCAGGGCACCCTGCAATAAGTGGACAGGTAATTGTTCCTTTTATTGTTCTGGGGCACTTTGACAGGACTCAGGTCCACTATGGGGATTTAACCCTTTTGTCACTGGGTGCACAATGTGACCTCCTGGCAACAATGGCTATTAGAGAAATAGTAACATTTAGAAAATAAAAGATTGCATGCGGTTCAAATGTCATGTTCCTACAGTATGCCCCACTGAGAGGCTCTCACAGTAGTCTCATTACACTGAAGGTACTTCTTGCAGCATACTGTGTGCTTATTTTATTGCTGATAAACATACTCACAAACATGCTACAGACTAAATCCAATGCTCTTGAATGCATTTACATTTTTGTTGGTGAATGTGTAACAATGCAGTGCAACTGGAATACAAACTTCTGATAAACGTATGAAACTTATTGGACACTGTTCCACAAAGCACTGTACAAGAGTATGTTTGGCTTTTTGTATTTGGTTGGTACAACTGTTAACTTTTGGCACATTCGAACTAGAGCAAAGATTTCATCAAACACTAAGCCATGGGATACTCAAGAGGTTCATGCAGAAATCCCGGAGAAGCCCTACCAGGCTTAAACCAGAAAACTGGGTAAAGATGAGAAAATAAGAACTTTCCTTCCCACAGCAACTAGCTTGATTGTGTTTTTGATCAATACTTTAACCCCACATAGCCAGTAGGGATTGTGGTTATAAGGTGAAAGTGTGAGCATGTGCTGTTACTGAAGTAGAGCATCCATGTTCACATTATAGCCATGCTGGAGGCTCTACGAATGGAAATGATGGTCTAAGTTGGTCGTTCCACCACTATTTCAACAACTATTGAATAGATTGCCAGGAAATACAGACATAGATATGCTTGGTCCCCTAAGGAAGAATCCTACTAATGATGCTGATCCATTGACTTTATTTTATGGCGCCACCATGAGGTTGACATAAAGTTTTTGAGTGAAATGTCTCAACAACAGAAGTATTGCATGAAATGCGGTGCATACATTTAGCTCAAAGCCGGCAGTGCCAAACTAGAGCCTCACAGAGCCACTATAGTCTTGGTTTCAGTTAATGCCTGAATAAACGTTAACATTACATTCAGTAGGAGCACGCCATCAGCTGTGCCCTGATCCACACCTGCCTGCTATCGGGCCATAGTCGCAGCCCACATTTTCAAAGACTGACTGTGCCCATGCAAGATGTATGAGGGTGTGTTGGTGTGTGGATGCATGTGTGTCCTCCTTATGCCATCAAAGGCTTTTGGTAGGCGCCGCAAGCCTCCACAATTAGCACACAGGGGCAGGAACTGGCTTCCCACCCAATTATGACTTCCCCACCTCAAAAGATGGTCAGGTGGTCCTTTCTCAATCAGGACAGAAAGCGGAGGAGGAAAGTGGCAGGATGGAAAGGGAAAGAGGAAGTGAGCCGAGTGCTGCCATTTGTGGAAATAAAAGGGAATTCCTGATATGGTGCCGGCCATGAATACTGAGCAGGCTTAGACTGGGAAGCTGCTCTTGGTTTGGCTGAATAGCTGGTGTGGATTAAATGCTTTCTGGTAGGAGGAACAACGACAGATTTCTGTTTGAAAACTAGATCTCAAACATTGCAAAAAAACTGGGAAAGCGTTAGAAAAATGCCTACTTTAACACAAAATAAAAGGTCTCAATATGTTATAATAAAATAGCTATTAAGCTTTGGGCCATGCAACCACCTTTGTTAATGCAATAAGCATGTTTCATACTAGTGCACTGTGCTTAAACAGCTTGATACAAATGGTTTACGGTGCTAAAGTAATAATTTCAAAATTATATTTTGTGCTGATAAACTGGACTTACACATACACCTGCAATGTCAAATTACATTGTTTTTATTTTAAATACCAAATGTTATTTGTGTACTTTTAATAACCTTTTTCAACTTCTTAAAATTTTTACTGAAATGGAGCTAACCAGCATTCCAGAAATGAGTGTGAAACTGCATTCTTCTCATCATTGTTCATGCGTTCCCTCTTGTGCTTCTACAACACCCCTCCTCTTACCCCCTCCCCTACCTCCTGCTCACCTTCCTCCCTCTTGTTTCTCCTTTTCCCATCATCTTGCGCTTCTTTTTCAGGCAGTCTACTTAATCACCACCTATCTTGCCTTCTTTTCTCTCTCAAACCAAATCATCTCCATGATCTGCTGTTCTTACATTCAATCTTCTTCCAATACCCTCTTCCATCTCCTGTTGCTCGTCTCTCCACTAAGCTACTCGGTGCAGACGGTGGGGTTATGGCTGTTTCAAAGCTGGTCTGCAGTCTGAAAGGTTGAGTGTATGAATTTCAAAGGCCAATTTCAGACCAAGTACAAGGGATCAGGCTCTCTAATGTGAATACTATTCACACAGAGAGAGGAAATGATGGTGTGCATTAACTCCCAATGGCAAAAAAAGGAAGGGCTACCCTGCTTCAAAGTTGTTACCAAGCTGATACCACCAGATCAAATACATAATAAATACATCTTTGCTTCGCTCGTAACTGAGCTGGAGCAACCGTCAGGGGCCGAACTTTAGGCAGATATATGATCACTAAACAAAATGGAAATAGAGTCTCTCTGCTTGGGCTTCATTCTCTGGTAACATGGCTGTGACGTTACAGAGTGGCATTTGTTTTTTCTCCTCAAGGAGGGCTTAAACATTTGATCTGCTCACCAGACCTAGATTTACATCATTATGTAGGCATAATTCTGTGATTATTACACGTTAATTACAACTCAAAAGTGAACTGATGCTGCATATCACAACCTCTTGATGAAGCAGGCGTTAACTAATGGCACTCATCCCATCAGGTCTTGGGATTCAAACTGGCATCCCACACAGTAACAAGCACACATCTTCATTATCCTTACTACTTCTTAAGATAAGTGGAGGAAATAGGATGATGATTCTGGAGAGTACTTCAATGAATGACAGCTGGCTAACTGGCGATTGTTGGTACACAAACAGACATTTCACAAAAGCAACTGCACAGATGTGAATGTCTACTATTTTCACCTTTATTGGGTAGGCAGCAACGACAAAACCATAGTCTTTGACACAATTTCAAAATAAAAAAATATATACTATGTAATTTAACACACACTGCCTCCTATTTAAAACATCAGCAGCCTAGTTGATTTAACACAAATGGGTGTGCCATACCTTGGTCAGAATCTGTCAGAATGTTTTGGCTGTACAGCAGGTAAAAACAGATACACACACTTTACATACAGTATACTCATATACAGTATATTGTGTAAAGGTTTTAACATATTTTTATAAATAAATACATATTATCCTGCAATTAATAAAACTCCTTTTACTAAAAGTCTCGATCAATGCACTTGAAAGATGACTTGTTTGAACAAGTTAACAGTTTTTATTTTCTACCACTTCAGTTTGGTCAGTGTAATACAGACACATAAAAACTATTTATTTTTTAAATATTCATTCAGTGGCTCTTTTGATTTTTGAAACCTTGAACCAAGACACGCATTTCACAGTACCCGCTACAAAACATCCACCAAAGAAATTAATATTTGTGCAACTTCTGAGCAAATACTATTTTCTCTGATTGAATGGTATATTCCAACTTTTACATTTTATGGTAACAATTGAGCTATTTTATTTTAGGCAATTACAGAACTTTGCTTTCTCCTGTTATATGTTGCTGTATTGTTGTTCGTCACCACATAATGAAGATAATACAGCACTAATTCGGACCCTACATTTCCTCTACGACCCCACTGCACTATGCTCCAAAGGAGCACCAAAACACAAGCTATCAAAATAAAAATCATCGCAAGTCTAGTATTTGACACGGCTATGCTGTGGTTTCCTACTGCTATCCCTCATATTGCCAGGGCATATGGCTATAGAAGGGAATTCACAAGACTTGGACATCTTCAGTCCCCTCTTATCTTACAGATATTATGTAGATGTCAGATAGTAGCACATGAACCTACTTTAATCTGATTGGTTCAAGTGGAAACCCATCTGGAATATTACAAAGTCATGGAAAACTAAATCCAACGACAAGGTGACTTCAGATGTGTACATGGTCACAATGTATGTTAATGTAAAATGTTTCCTTTTTTATTTAATTTTAAAGTGCAGCATGTTGATGTAATAGTAGTTACAATGTTTTCACTTTTCTTACAAAATACATCTTTAGGCACGTATACAGAACCATCTGCAATGTGTTAAAGCTGCATAAAGCAATATTTTTCATACCAACACTGACTCAAACATCTCCTGAATAAGTCAAAGGGTGATGAATGCTGATGGTTACGCTAAGAATCAACACCCCATACTGTAGCTTTACATAGCTGCTTTTACCTTACGGATTTGGTTATCCTAGTTGTCTGAAACAAAACAAAAACAATGGCGGCACATAGACTATAAACCATGGGTAGTCACTGTCAGCACATGTATGCATAACTGCAGAGAGCCAAAGTAAATGAATGCCTGGTAAAGATAGTTGAGTATGTAGAGAACCCAAAAGAGACATACTTTTTCTTTTAGTGGGATTGGTTTACAGAAACCGTGGCTTAAAAACAATATTGAACTTACATTCATCAGAATGGCCAGAAAGACTCTTGAATGGAATGATCAGCTAGCTCTGTTTTAGCTGGATGTAAAGTAGCCAATTTCTTGTCACTGAAATAGATTAAGCTAAAGGCTCAGAGTCTTTCTGCCCTTAGTGGTCAAAAATCACTTAATGCAGCTTTAAAATAAGGAATGACCTATACAGGGTACTATTAAGCAGCATATAATGCATTTACAATATCAAGGGGCTGGGGTTGCTGTGCATGGACAAACATACACTACAAGCAAGGCCTAAACCACAGATGACACTACTCTATGAGCAAAGAGGGAGATCTGTAAGTCATTGGCTATTGCATGGATGTATTCTTTTGAAATAAAATATGCTTTGGCCCTGATCCAATGATCAAGGCAATGTACAAGGTATAATTGACTGGAGTGACTGTTAGCTAGCAAAGTATGATAATCATCACCAATGGCAGTGTATGGGTTGTTTTAACAACACACATCATCTGCTCTTTGTATATCAAAAGCCCCAGACTGGGCAACAGTCTTTAGATTTTATCAAGCTGGAATGGCCACAGTGAAGATTCTTTTTATTTTTTTTGCCAAATGGAGTAATTAGGGACTCCATTTCTACACCTATATTCTATATTCTGCCCTTTCCGAAACAACCATCCGTTGCTTGGGTACAGACATAATAATAAAGGATAAGAAAAATTCCACAAGCCCAATTACCAAAATTACAGTGTGATTCCCAGTTAGGTTTAACCCTGTGATACGTGCACACTATATACTAAGGGCATTAACAAATGCACTGAGAAGAATGTAAGACATCCAGGCCTGTAGTTTGAGGGCAGTGACTTTTTTTCAATCTGCAACAGAATTGGTACAGCTGAAAAAAAGTGGGGCAAATTCAAAGTAATTAGGATTCTACGGCCAAATGTTGAACAAACCTCCACAAAATAAGCTTCTGATAGCCTTAAACCTTTATCACAACTAAGCATGTCATTTCAGATCAGTTAAGTTTTAACCTCACAGTGACCTCCAGACAGATCGGATCCCATTAACATGAGCCCCTATCCACCGCTGCTGGGAAATAAAGCCCAATATCATCTGATCTGAAGATAACTGCGTCACTGATGCAAACCACCGAAAACCAGCCTATATATGCCGGTCTACTCTGCAACTACTATCACTTTTCTCACTTTTAAATGATTCAGAGAGGTTTGTGAGTGGATCAAAAGCAACATCCAAGAGGAGCATCTAAAAATGATATCCCCAAGTCAGCTCAGATCTAAGGCTCAGATACAGAATTCTCTTTCTAAACTAAAGCTATACCTGCTGTTTGTTCACTTGTCAATATACATGAACCTACATGTACAGGGGGGATGTAATATATATTTGTTGGTTAGAAATGGCTGTCATGAGCACTCATGCATCAAACTGTGAGCAGAATACTCATAACAAAGCCATATCAGGAATGCCACACCAATGGTGGGAATGCTGGCCCTGATGGGCTATTTCATAAACACAAGGGGGGACCTTGGGGGAAAAACTATGCTGGGTAGTTATCTGCTGCAAGCATCAGTTCACTGCTTTCAATATAAAGGCCTCAGTGTCAAACCAACACATCCGTTGAATTCTGGACATACGATGGTTCTTAGTAGAGTGGCACCAATCAACTGGGGATCAACCATAATCAGCTAATATTTAAATTGGCAAACAATGAAAGCAACATGTCATCTGTGCAAAATTGGATACAGGCCACACTGCAGCAGTTGGCAATGTGCAGTTGTTCAATGTGTTCACAATTTGACAGACTATATTATAGATTAGTAGCTATGTTGTGTCAAGTGAAACCTCGGATTTTTAGGATTTTGACTTGATTTAAAGATTTCACCACACCCTTTACTTGTTAACATTTTTGAATATTTCTTGGTTCCTAATGCTATGATGTCGAGGTATTATTTACTTTTCCAAACAGTTTTACTATTTAATATTACTGTGCATGTTTACATTATTTACTGTTTTGCAGAAGGTCACAGTAAAAAATTTTATATAAAGGGAACCAAGGGTCAGGTCTGCGAGTGGCCCATCACCCTGATAATAGAAAATGAATGTGTTGTATGAACACCTAGGCAACACTTTTTTTGCATCTCTCTCTGTTCACCTGCACACATCATGTTTACAGACACAACACAAAATAATTCAGCAGAAACTGAGTTGAGTACGCACTTTTCTCCAGAAAACAGTCAAGACCTTACACCATTGTTATGTATCAGCAGCATAACGGCTGCCGTCAGGGTCACTGTGTGTGTTTATACAACTAAAAAGTAAATGATTCATTTACAACCTTTAAACAGGTTTATTAACACAAGTAGGTGTAGGTTATCCAGTCTCTCCTAATGTATGTATGGGGACATCGAGGGTAGATCCACTTCACAACTACTGACAAAATGTAACAGGCATGAAATAGTGTGGCCACATTTGATGTCTGAAAATCTACGTCTGAAAAGAGTTTACAGTTTAGTCTTCTCACTACGTCAGACCTGGTTGACATACAGTGAAATGTAACGGCTAAGAAAAGCATGGGGTGACTTCTTTCTATTTGATCCACAGCCAAGTCACATACGACAGAATAAAAGCCATCAGAGAGTGACCGTCTCATTAAATCTCTCCGTTTAGACACAGCACCCATCTCCTTGAAAAGCTTGTAATGCAATAAACAATGGTTTATTGTGACCAAGGCAATGTCACTGGTGTTAGCTGACAGGCTGATACAACAGAACCCATTTTCTGTTCGGGTTAAGCCCTCCCAATGTTACTGAAAGTTAACTAGCTGCTAAGCTTGTTAAGATTCTTGTTCCCCATTTGTAGATTCCTGCAGTATCCTCATGCTGTAAAAGTCATACCATCAGATGGAGCATGAGTTTGCCCTCTTCCTAGGTTTAGGCTCCCCAAAGTCCCTGTCATCGGCTGCGCAGTGGCTGAAGGAGCAAATTGTCTGCGAGAGCCTACGCATGCCCAGGCGGAACACACTATTAGACAGGCTGTAGATGACACAGTTGCAAAAGCTGTTGCTAATGGCCAGCCAGGTGGTAATGAAGGACAGGGCAGGGCTATCCAGCACATGGGAGCTCTCTAGCAGAAAGTAGATTATGTAGGGCAGCCAAAGCATATAGAAAACACTGGTGATGCGGAACAGCACCATCGCATAGCGCCGATCTGGTCCATGCCCTCCATGATGCCCACTCCCACCCCCCTCGCCAGCCTCCATCTCCTGGCTGGGGAAACGTGCCCGGCGTTCACTGATCTCCCTGTTGTGCTGCTGGCAGATGCGAAAGATATGGTAATAGGTAAAACAAACCACAAGTGCAGCAGGCGCATAGAGCAAACAAACTACAAAGCCTGTAAAGAGGGCAGATGTGGGCCAAGAGTGTGCGCACCACTCAAAAATGTCCCCATGATAGCCTGGTTTACCCCACCCAAAGAAGGAAGGCAAGAAAACCAGGCTAGAGTAGACCCAAATTAGGGTGATGCAGCCTCGTAGTCTGCATGGCGTCACCAGCTGGTTGTAAGACAGTGGTTTAGTTATGGCCAGGTAACGATCCACACTGATACAAGCCAAGCAGGCCATTGAAACACTCTTCAGAACAGAGATGACGTAGCTGAAAACTTGGCATGTGATGGGCTCTTGAACACCTGCTGGGTAGTGGAGCAGGGACAGGGTGGGCACCAGGCAGCTAAGACCCACCAGCAGGTCAGCATAGGCCATGGTCTGGATGAAGTAGCTGGTGGTGTAGTGGTGTAGTAGAGGGGCACAGTGGAACACGAAGATCACCGTAAGATTTCCTGCAATAATAAGCACTGTCAGGAGTACGATGACAGCAGTCTCCAGGACGCAGGCCTCCAGTCCTTCGTTCAGCCCCCAGCCCAATGGACAGGAGTGGTTGGCAGCCCTGTAAGGAAAGAAGTCTCCATGACTGCTGTTGGCAGTGAGCTGCGGGTCCGTTGTCAGTTCAGACTGGTTCATTGTTCTGGGTGCTGTCCAGGTGGGTCAGGTTTGTGGTGTGTCACCCATAAGGCAGCTGGCCTGAAACTGGAGAACTGCCTGCCCCCCACCCCATCGACCCGAGTGTCTGCAGCCTTCTTCAGTTTACCGAGCTCAATACTCTCTCAACACACTCACGCTCTCTTTCACCTGACTCTCACATAGCTGGGTCTCAATCAAATGAACACTGACTGGAGGAAAATCAATACAGCCTCTGGGAGGGTAGGACAACTTGTTTAGCTCTCCTTTTCCAATCACTCATGGTTAGTGAAAGTAGTGGGTGGGTTACAGTCAGTAGTTGAGTGAAAAAATCTGTATTGCTTCAGTAAACCAGGGTAGCATTGGTGCTGTGGCCAGCATCGATTCCAAAGGCGAATACCCCTGCTGCTTTGCCTGCCAGTCTGCGGCCTCATCTCCTGATGCTGACAGAGCCTTCAATGAGATCCAAAGTTTCACTGTGCCATGGGTGATGGTGTGTTTACAATGTAACAGCACGCTTCCTTTATTTTGGTGGTCCTCTGGTCAGTGTCTGGAGCCCATGCATGCCCAGCTATTGTCTGAATCAAAACACAGACACAGGCTAGAACAACATGGGGATCTCCGCAGGAGATAATGTCACAGCTCTCTCGGCACACACGGCGCTGGGGGGAAAATGTGTTTACGAGGCATCCCTAGGCAGAGTGAGGTAGAAACCATTCGCCGCAATATGTCTGGATGAGTTTAGCTATTTAAGTGATTTTAAGTTTTAATCCAAATGTGCAAACTTGCCTCTCAGTGTTCTGGACAGCAAGTCAAAAACAGACAAACAAATGTAAAAGTCCAGCAGCGGATGAAAGTGCTGAATGAAAGACTCCCATGCAGGCAGGTGGAAGGACTCTCCTGGAGCAATGAGAGGCCAGCTGAATAGCTCAGCGCTCCTCTCGCTTCGACTCCTCAGCAATCCTGTGGCAGACACTTGCAGAGAGGGGTGTGGGGATCAATCAGCAATCCACCTATTTATCCCATAAACGTTACTTGTATTTCTGAAGCATTGGCAGGGGAGGCTTAGCACCTTCTCTTCAAGTGATTAATGCAACCATACATTTTCTAACTTGCTTTAGTCCTTTGAAGTATGTGCTCTGTTTAGTTGTAGAGGTATGGGGGTCCTACAACTCCTCTCTCAATATTTCTGTCGCCCTGAACAAAACACTGTCAGCACAAGAAAAAGGGAATCCACTCTAGCAGCATTAAAAAAAAAAAAAAGTCCCAGTCGGAGTCCCAATTTCAAGCACTGTCCTCTGCAAACGTCCCCCTAATTCTGTAAAAGCATACAACCCTTGTTTTTGATAAAGAAATCCTTAAATCCTGGAATACAGTTGGGATGAATGCAATGCATCTGTCAAAAGCAGCAAGTAAAAAGCAAGACAAAAAAAAAGATGACTGCGTTGATGGAAATGAGTTAAATCTGCAGCGAGGGAAGCGAGGGGACGAAGAGTCCCTCAGCCCTGGTGCAGTGAGAAGGAGAGATGCTGTGACTGGCTTACACTTCCCACCCTCCCTCTCCACACAATCTCTCTAGCTTGCACACTCAACCTCTCTCTCGCTCTCTCTCTTCACGCACGCACGCACGCACACACGCACACACGCACACACGCACACACGCACACACACACACACACACACACACACACACACACACACACACACACACACACACACACACACACACACACACACACACACACACACACACACACACACACACACACACACACACACACACACACACACACACACACACACACACACACACACACACACACACACACACACACACACACACACACACACACACACACACACACACACACACACACACACACACACACACACACACACACACACACACACACACACACACACACACACACACACTCTTTCTCCCTCAGCTTCTCACTCATTGCCCCGCCTCCTCCCATCCCAGCTGCACCTGAGGCTCTCTGCCACATTATTCTGTCTCTCACACTGGTTTTTTCCCCGGGTAAATTTGGATACATTTCCTATTTACATATTACTTATCTTTCACAGTCTGTTTTCTATTAACTAAAGTCCCCCTCCTTTTCTTTCCTTCCTTCCCTGTTTAAGTCACACTTAATCTACCGTCTCCATATATCTACCTAGCCCAAGTATGTTAAAAAAAAGTTCCATTTAATTCATATATAAAAAGAAATTGAACAAAGCATTTAAAAATAAATATCACAGCAAAAAATAATTAAATATACATCCATTATTACACTGTCTCTATACTTTTGGTGGAACAAGGACAGACGATGCCCGTTAGTGTCAGTGGTCATCAGCCTTAGCTCGACACTTCTTAAATACATTAGAATATAATGTTCATAAATACAGGATGACACTCAACCTCCATACATCCATGAAACATCTTGGGCAGCTAACTCTAGTAAAAAGAGTCCTGTCTCTAATGCAGCCAGGCTCCAGGTTCTTCTGGGTACTTTATTTATTCTTTATATAACCAACAGCTTAGCACAGTTATGCCTGCCCCTTAGTTACAGTTGCCTGGCATTTCAGCCAGTTGGGAGCATCCTATGGCGGCAGATGATAAAGAGGATCAAGTGTCACTAAATCAGCAGACGGGTGGATGGAAAGAAACTGTCAAGCATCGTGGCTGTGCAGGGGAATCTTGCTGACTATCGTTATTTTTTATTTTTGTTTTTAAACTATCAGAGCCATGAGAAGTAACGAGGCGTGGCTGGCTGCAAGTTGGATGGAAAATAGCTATTTTGGAAAACAACACAGCACCGGGCTTCTTCCAGCAAGAGTATAGTGGTTTGATTATTTGGAGAAAAAAAAATGTCTGAAAAGGAGCAAACAGGACAATAATTAAATCTTTCATGGAAACTTATAGACTACATGTCATATACAAAGTATACCAATACTGAGAACTGCAGCTGGACAAAGGAACCCATGGAGCTATTCAAGTATGTGTCTAGTTGGACAAAACTAAAGTCTAGAAAAGCGCTTGGTCGAATCAACCCAGAAAGTCACTTATTAAACCATTAGAGCAAAACCAAATGTGTTTTCAGAACAACAAGGGCGGGGCTTGACATTAAGCTTTTTGGGCAAGTGACAAAGAGATCCCTCCAGGCCTGTAGTTCAGATGTTTACGTGCTCGATGACCAGATTTATTTATCTGAAATGTTAAATGATGGTCTATTAAAAATATTTATAAATTAAAAATGGATTTAAACAAAAAGTTAAATGTTCTCCTTTACATTGTTATTACATATGTACATATTAAATGGTTATTTGCATAAACACACAATACAAATAATTAGGAAATACATGATTGTATTTGTATTCCAATATTAGCTTTTATTTTTGTTGTTGTTTGTTTTAATTATGTATTATAAGCTGCTTAGAACTTGTGTTAGAACGTTATAAGTCATAATTCCATCTCTAATATCAATTTCACATAGCTGTGAAAACTGTCCTTCAAACATGTTTTTTGTGAGAAACTTGAAAAAATACAAGATTGCAGTTGAACATATTTTACACCACAAGTATACATTACTTTGTAATTTACCTTCCTACTATACAGATTTGTACTGTTATAATGTAACTTAATGCAACCTCTGCTGTTAGCTCAGTCGATGAAGGGATTTTAAGACACTTAAACGCTATAAAAGTCCAGAGATGGGAATTTACTGTAGTATTTTATATTATAAAACAAAGTATTAAAATATCTTGAGTGGTGTTAATAACATACCTTATTTAAGGCAGCTGACCAAAAGCCCATTCAAAAAGCCCAGAGACTTTGAGACGGGATAACCAGCAGTGCATAAATAACTAATTTACGGGTTTTTGGACTCATTCCTGTAGCGCTCTATACGCAGGACTCTGCTGGGGAGAGAATTAAACTTAAAAGAGTGCCTAATGTTTGTGTAAAAAGGTCATTAGCTCACAAAATAATGTTCTTCACTAGCTGTCTCTCAGTTCAGGTAATCTAGCTATAAGGGAAAATGTTTATTTTGTATACACAAACATTACTGTCCATGTAAATATAATGATTAATATATTGTCAAATCATGACTTATGGGGTAAGATCAGTAACAATATTAATGAATGCACACAAATTATTTTTTATATATACACACTGCACACAAAGGTAGTTCTGATAAATAATGTTAACACAATTCAAATATAAAAAATAAGATTCAGAAATGTGTTTTTGATGCGCATACACATATTTCTTGTGTTGCATACATGTAATAGAAAGCCTAGTGTGAACTTCACTGCATTTGAGTGGGGTTTTTTCAACAGGGAATTATCCAGAGCCAATCAGATCACATGAGTGCACCCCAACGGGTATACTCTTATGTCATGTTCAGATAGAGAACATGATGGAAAGGTTTGACTTGTGCACCCCTAACTGTTGAACCCCAACAGAACCCACACAAAGTGACTAGATGAACGGTTACATCCACAAAGTGGAAATAATACAGGCACCCTGCATGTTGCTATTTGACATTAGCGAAGCTAAATTGGAAAGTAACTGAAGTTAACTTACTTAGGTCCACGTAATGTTTAATTTTAGTGTAGCTATGTTTGTTTGCCAGATGATGGATAGTCTTTCCTGCAACATCTAGTTGCTGTGTTGCCTTGTTTGGATTGTTTTGGGATCCTCGCAGGCTTGCCTGCAAGGTTAAAATGAGAGACTATTCAACTTCAGTGAAGTGTAATGTACCTTTAAGGTTTGAATCAGTGCATTTCATACAATGTGATTGTGAACTGGAGTGCGAGATAGTCTGCCATGCAGAAGGATGGCTCTTTATTTGTCATGGAGAGCAGATATTCTTCAGCATCTGTGTTTGTTAATTTGGTCATTCAAGAGAAACAGTGTGATGGAAAAATGGAGAGGGGAGTCCAAAAAGTAGGAAAGCTAAAAATGAAGACATACAAAGTGAAGACTAAAAAAGAATGTTGACAGTCCTGCCGTCATTGTGGAAGGAGCCAGTCAATGGAGATCACTCAGCACAGTGCTCTTTACCTTTAGAGGTGGACACTGATGAAAAACACGACCAGAAGGCCACTGTTAATAATTCATTCTGCTCCAAAACAAAGCCAGCGGGGCCACTTGGAAACAAAGGTGGAGGCTGATTCACCTTTCACTGCTTCCCAGCATCCCACCCTCCTCCAGCCGTGGGCTCCTGCTGCATCCAGTCTCAACAGCAATGTTTTGGCATAAGCAGGGAGTTGATGTCAACATGATCCACGGCAACTTTCAGTACGGAGAGTAAGGACGTAGGAGGTTCACCATCTTGTCCAAGGACATTTTACCAGAACATGGCAAGTAATCCAGTGAGTAACGTTTATATAGGCAGCACCATTATAGAGCAGGAATCACATGGTGCTCAATCAATAGAACAAAATAAATGACCAATTTCACACACAATCCAAATGACAATCCAAGGCATCTGTAGAATGAAGCTTTCAGATGCAGTTTTAAAAAATCCAGAAAGGTTATTACAGAACCTGATGGACATGTATAATCGCTTATAGTAGTCAGTATTGTAAGCCCTTCTCAGTGTCTGTACAAGACCTGCACAGGCTCCTGGATTGGTAAATTTACAGAAAATCAGGTAAAAGAGAAAATACAATAACAGATGACTATGATTATTATATCATGAGTACTTGTTCAATGATCTAAATAACCAGGCGATGTCACACCAATGCTAATGTTTATGGAAACATGTAGGACGTTTGCCAAAGTGTGTCTGAAGTCTCTCCAGGATTCATCAGCGCTCTAACTTCCTTGAAGGCAAACCTAAAAACACCAGTCCAAAGCTGTTCTTGGTGGAAGAAGCTTGTAAACTCACTACTTTGCCTTGGTGTGATCAGACTAAAATGATACGATGCAATGTACAAATACACAAATATTCTTCAGATCTTAGTATCACGATGCAAACCTGCGGTGCTTTCCACTTCTTCTTGTCCTTTGTTCATATCAGTCAAAAGCTGTGTGACGCGTGTCATGTCATTCTAATGTTATGCCTTTTTTTCTGTCCACATGGACTGTTTACCTGCATTCAACCAAAGCCTGCTTCAGAGCCGGTTCACTGCCTTGAAACAAACACTCAACTGACCAACACTAAACCAGCTCAGCAGGCAGAAGCCAGTATTCATTTTATAATGGTTATGAGACCACATTCAATTATTGTTCAATATAACTGAGACAATGTATGTCAATGAATGTCAAATATAAATAGCTAGCAAGTACCTATTATCATATGACACCAATGTATGTGGAACACCCTTAATAACTAAATGCATTTCCCGGGGTATGGAGTACTATGTTATTGATTATGCAACAAATCTATTCTTTAAGCTTTTTCGTGCTTGAACTGCAAATAAATCACATTATCTATATATTCTTTGTGGATAAATCTGAAATGTAATAATGACACAAGTGAGTGTGACTGCAGTGAAGCGGAGGAAGAAGTAGAGCACAACTTTAGCTGTGAGGCTACAGTCAGTATGAGGACTGAGACAGCAAAGTGTTGTGACCAGAGAAGACACTGCAGGCTGGATCTCCTTAATCCGAGCTGTCATATCAGTGTCAGCATGGCTAGGAGGCTATGCTAACACAAACACAGTGGATACACCAACCACTGTGTGGCCCCACAGTTACAGCTACAATAAACTCCTTGATTTCTTTTTGGGGTATTGCATGATAAGTTCCATCTAAACAAGACATTTTATGAAAAGCATACATGCATAAATGTGTGCCCTAAATACTCAAAATCACTTGTAAACCCTGTCTTATGATCCAATTTTACTAGTTATTATGTTTAGATAAACGGTTTAGATAAATCCTGCTATGCATATGTGAATGGGAGCTGGAGGGCTGCATTATAAAGACACACACAGAGCCGGGATGGGAGGGGTGCTGTGAATAGACCTACATTGTAAGGAGGGGAGGATGGACGCGGTGTTGTGGCCATGCAATGCAGCTGTTCCCTACAGATACTATGAAGCAGGATGGGCCAGTGTGTGTGTGTGTGTGTGTGTGTGTGTGTGTCTTTGATCGACAAGACTTTCCTCAAGGGGATTTCTTTCTTTTTTTCATCCATGAATGGTGGGAGACCTCAAACTAGTGGCAGGGTACACGACTAAGCCAGAGGAATTATGTTTATGTATGTGCATGATGGTTGTCTGTGCATGCATGCATACATAATGTATTTCAGCAAGAGGTGAAAACTTTGTATCTCTAGAATGTCAATGTTTGAAGACCTAAGAAAAACAAAGTGGTGTTTAACTTTGATCACACTGCGTGTACCTTGACTACATTTATGGATTTCTGAAGTATGTGAGGTCTGTAAAAGGTACAAGCATCAACATTACCAAAGTTGGAGTTTCGTCCTTCAATAGCAATATACTGCACATGTGCACCTCCTCTGTACGCCATCAAATGAACAAAAAGCAAATCGCAATAATGTATCAGAAAAGAAGCAATATACCAATAACCTCTAACCAGAGCTGTCGCTGCTGCGCAGGCACACAACTTGTTTTTGTGTGCTGTCATTAGTTGAGACAATGTGATTTTCCGTGACTATAATCTATAGCGAAAAAGCACTAACCATATATTAAGAACGGTGCCTGCAAGTACTAATATACTTTGTGCACTCATCCCAGACACCTCTCCAGCTCACTAGACAGTAGAGCTGCTTGTTTTTTTCCCCCACCATTTTAATTATCATTTGCACGAGTACACATACTGTACAATAGTGACTGCAGTGGTTGAAGGAAGGTTGAAAAAGTGTGTATTACTAAGTAGCTGGCCACCTACCCAGTTTCCAATTATCCAAATATCAAGTAATTAATGAACTAAGGCAGAGGTTAAAAGACAAAGATGAAAGGAGACAGAATTGTCATGGAAACAACTTCATGCAGAGAGAGAAGTCCATAGACCCTGGCAGTTACCATGGCAGCCTTCCTTATGTACATTGTACTCCATGTATCTGTATGTGGGTTATCAGGCGTGGGTGTAGTATTATTCTAGCCTGGTTGCATGGCTGATGCTACCTTTGATTGTACACCGGCGTTAAATGTCATCGCTAAGCTGGCGCCGGGCCTCAATATGGTTCAACATCAAAATGCAAAGCACCTCTCAGCCCGGGTCTAATTTGCTCTTCGATTTCATTACATGCTGTGTGAGAATTAAACTGAGCTGGTTCCAGTCACGGGTGGGAATTCCAGTAAAGTTCAGAAAGGAAATGGAAAACAACAGATACATAATTTTCTTTACAGGTAAAATAAGTTAACCTTTGAAAAATGGAACTATACATGCGGCCAATTAAGCAATAAGATGGAGGGCGGGGGTTGGTCACAGCGCAGTACCCAAACAAAAGACTGTGAAGGCACAATACCATATGTAGGGTTGGTTTCTATAAACTCTTCTGAAACTGAACCATAATTAATAAAATCATTTTATTTATGTAGAAACATGCTTTCTAACTCCATTTATCAATTCCTGAAAGCAACATTTAACCTTGTACATCTCCATCTAAATCCATCAATCAAAACCGTGCGCTCAGTATTTATAATATATATAAAAACAGTGTTTATTACAAAGTCTCTTTTGCCGCTCACTGGTACACATTTATCTAGCCAGGGAGAAAGGGGTGGGAGACAAAAGCAACAAACAAAATCGATTCCCTTTGAGAAACAATCTCCTTGTAGGACCTTCGGTCTCATACAGTAAAGGCTCCTTGAGGCCTGCTGTGGTGAAACCGCTGTTCTAGGCCTCTGATGACAGCCATCGAACCTGTGGAGAAAGACTGACCTCTGTTAAACCTCTGGCCGTGCTGTGAGTGAGATTGGTCTTTGGAAACGCAGGCCTGGAAATAGCTGGCTGAGCTTTTTTAAGCTGTTGGTTGGAGCGAGGCAGCACACCTTGGGCTTGTTCGGCTCCAGGAAGACGAAAAGGTTGTTCAAATGTCACTAGCGACCCCCCAACCCTGACCCCGAACACAGTGCTGCGCCAGCCGAGGAAAAAAAAGTTATTTGTGAATGTCTCGGATGCCCCAAGGCCATAGTGTGTGTGACAGAGTGCGTATTTGTGATTCTGTGTGTGACGACTGTAAATGAGAGCAGTACAACACTGAACATGACACTCGCCATGCCATCTATGATATCAAGCTAGACGGCCACGGGCCACGCGCTGCTAAATGCTCAGTGAGTTAGTCTAACCCAGCGGTTCTCACCTTGGGAATGAACTCCTCAAGGAGACAAGGTCAGGTTGGAGGCTCACAACGTGATTCAGGAGTTCGTTTGGCCCCTCAGTCTCCACAAATACGGAATGAAATATAATAATATAGTCATTTGTATGCTGCACATTATTAACAGGCAGTACCTCACCAGTATCACCATGTAAAACAAACCAGTTGGCAGTTACCACATGGCATCCTATGTAAATTAGATTAAACCTCCTAACCATAATTACTGTGAGGGTGTAAGTCCGTCTGCACATGTTGGATATTGTGTTTTGTTATTATGAATCTCACAAATCAAATGTGTTAAATCACCAAGTAAAACACAAGAGTGAAATCTGTTTTAGTGATTTAGATTTAGGGCCAGAAACGACACATGGTTTAATACCCATCGGCTGTGAGTCTCTAACGCAAAGCCTGAACAGCCCTGATTTACAATACCGATACCCCTTCCATAAGGATGACAGTCCAATAACTTAGAATTCAATCAGCATTAACGTCGCCACTGAGCCCGGACAACAGATATTAATAAGCTCCACATCGCCCTCACCGCTGCTGTCATTTGCCTCTCTTCCCTCTTTTCCTCCCTCCTCCATCTTCCCTCAGTTCCCATTCATTTGGTGCAGCTATTAATAGCCCGGCCACCCGCCTATCAATACCATCACTACTCCAGAAAGACAGAGGCTGTGGGCACGGCCCAGCCAATGGAATGAGAATAAATGCGCTGAACTACAGAAGCTTGGTCTTATGTAAGGAGAGAAGGAGAGAGGGGGTGGGGGCAGAAGGACACAGAGAGCCAGGCAGAGAAATGTGACATAAAGAGCAAAAGAAAAACGGTTCCAATTTAACAGATAAAGAGGGTGACAGAAACTGAAAAACCGAGAAAGACAAAGAGAGCAACTTACTCAGTAGGTGAAAAACAACTTGCGGTATGCGACTCATGAAAAGAAAGATAGAAATCTGCCAGCACTCTTGACGTTTACACACATTCCTTTTCTCCAATTCCCCCCTAGTGACTACATTCTCATATTTATGGGTCCACATTCTTCCCTCTCCCCATTTGTCTTCTTTCCATCTCCCCCCTCTCTTTCTCCATACATATTGATTGAGGCAGGTAGTTTCACCCGCTTCTGAGTGTCAAAGAAAAAAAGCCTATTGCATTATCCATAAAAGCACAGATCTCTGTCTGCTTTGCGTGTTTACGCCTCCTCCTCCTCCTCCTCCTCCTCCTCCTCCTCCTCCTCCTCCTCCTCCTCCTCCTCCTGTGTGGGGCTCTGTCACACTACCACTGGTTACAAACATCTCACTATCCAAAGAGAGGTCACAGACAAGAACTGCTTGATCACATGTGGAAAAATGTCTTTTACTTCCATTGATAACCATATAAACTTAGTATAGCAATGCCAGCTTTAGTTGAAAAAATATGAATGCAGAGTGCATGAAACGAAGGCATTAAAAGTACATTTGTGAAATCATCAATAGATCATGCAAAGTAATATTTACTGGATTACACAACGATTGATTGTCATCTTTATCGTAATGATGCAATCCATTTTGTAAGATACCTCCAGAAGGCAAAATTACAAAAATGCAAACTAATACTTCCAGTTGAACCTGACAGAACTATTTGTTTGACAATGAGTAACAACCAAAATGCATCACTGTTTATTAGTTTGCTATCGTGATAGAATTCAGTATATTATTCTCTGTATTTCCATCTCTGCTCTGTGGCCATTGAAGCATTGGCCTTTAACCTTTAACCTTAACTGTGACCTCCTGGTAGCAAAGGTGGTGGAAAAGACAATCTGGGTGTTTGTGCCCACCATTTTGGATGGCATATTTACTGTTACTGGAGAAGAACAAACAATGAAAAAGATTTGTAAATTGCAAACTGCCCATAGGTTCACGACGTGTAGCGTTTACAATGCAGGATGCCAAAACTGTCCGATCGTGAGATACAGTACCTGTCAGTTAAACTGGACCAGAACTAACGAGGAGTCTTTGGTCCTGATCATGTGAAACTAACTAACTGTACAATGAAAGCCAGCTTAGTCAACAGATCCAAATCCAATTTTCAGGCGATGACGATGCACCAGAGTTTGATGCGCACCTTAAACTCAACCGACCAAAAGGTCAAACTGCCCCACGTATGTGAACAAAGCCTGAAGAACAAACAGTTAAATACTAGAGGTCCTAAAATTATATTTGAATTCCTGCAAGCTCTCTGCGAGGCTAAAGGGCCAACCTGAGCCGTAATAGTCTTCTTTTGTTTGTTGTGCATTTAAATGTCACCGCCGTTTGCATGCTAAAGATTCATATCTCAAAAGGCAAACAAGTTAATCTAATTGAATGTAAACAAAGTACCTGTGTGAACACTGTTTTCCATATTTTAAGTTTACACAGAGTCATGAATACAGCACAAAAGAAGAGGCAACGACACAACCTGTTAAGTCAAAGCAACTCCAGACTTTGGTTCGGAGGCCTTTTTTTGTGCTTTTTTTATGTTGAGACGTAAAATCCAGTGAAAACCAATAACAGCCTGTCGGTGTGTCTGCCTTCAGACGAGTTTCAGTTTTGATGAAAAGTTTGGAAATTGAAGTTGTGTGTTTGATCAGTCTACAAACATCCTGAAAGTGTGTCATCGAACATACTTTCACCCCACCTTGGTGTGCGTGTGCGTGTGTGTACCTTAGTGATGAGGATGCGGTAGTGCTCAAGCAGGTCGTGGTTGTCGTGGCAACCGGCCAGCAGCTGCCAGACTTCAGCTCTGAGTGGTTCGGGAATGCCGCTGCGAACCAGCGAGGGCAAACCCTTCGGTCGAGTGGACAGGTTCCCATGCCTGATACACAACACGCAGAGGTAATCCATTATTTCATAATCCCACTTAATTCAATTTAGCCACTTTAAATATTAATGTGAAGTGCAGCTTGACAGATTTGATCATTCTTTTTTTGGGGGGCTCTGGCAGTTTGAGTTATACGCCTGTTGCACTGAAGTTTTCATGTTGCACCAACATGAAAACTACTTGATAACAAAGTAGTTTTTCAGTATTGTACAATTATGCCAGAATGCATTTAAGATTTGTTTATTTCCACACTGACTGAACATCCGCTTAATTATTCATACTGGTACACATGTTTACAATGGAAGCTGCCAAGTACATCCACATGCTCCTGCTGTGGTTCTGCTTCACTACAGCAGCTCTGGGTTCACTGCCACCCGAACATTACAGTATTACCTTCAGCATTGAGGCTGTGGTCTGTTAAGTACAGTTTGATTGCATTATTAACTACAATTTTAATCACAGTAACACCCATCTCATTAAACATAATATTGATTTCTGTATATTACTGTAACTGCTACATTGACTACAGAACCAAATACAATACTGTCGTGTAATACAGAAGAGTATTCGTCGCAGTGCTGTGAGAGTTCTCCCACATGAGGAAATAGCTTGCTTTCTGAAACGCACTGTCAGCTCTTTCTAATGATGCTTGAAACTCATCATAATGCATATATTGAGGCCATATGAAAGCGATTCCGTGAAAAACTACTTCACTTCATTGTGCTGATGCAACGACAAGACAACACGCTGTGAAATCAAATGAAAGCCAGAAACATCTTTCATTCACTTAATCGTGCCCCACCTCAAGCTGTATGTACCAACGCTGGTTGTTGTACAAGCACAGAGTTAGAATAATGACAGTATGTGTGATAGCAGATCATTTACTTTGACATGGCAACGGCAACGCATGTGCATGTTGCGGCCAGTAGCGCCCAGGAGTTTCGGTACATGTATTTAATTATTTATTGTTTTTTCCATGAGTATCACTAATGGCATATGACAGACTACATTCCTCAACATTTGAAAAGGAAGCATGGGGATTAAGTGCAGCAGAAATTGAGCCGATCACCGCCCACGGCCGACCAACCAGCCAGACCTGTTGGACCGAACACCACCAAACGGGGAGGAGAGCCGAGATGAAGCTAAGCTAACCCGGCTAGGACCGAAGGCTACTCCACTACCCTGTCTACTCCTGGCTGTCTGAGGATCTGTTTCAGGAAATAAGATGAACGAAAGCAGCGGGAGGGAAACCTGGCTCCATCCTTCATCCCGGATAAAGCTGCACTTGACGGGAGGATGGGAGGACAAGACAGAGCACAAGACAGAGGGCAAGACAAGACAGAGGGCAGGACAGAGGGCAGGACAGAGGGCAGGACAGATGGCAGGGCAGGACAGAGGGCAGGGCAGGACAGAGGGCAGGACAGAGGGCAGGACAGAGGGCAGGACAGAGGGCAGGGCAAGACAGAGGGCAAGACAGAGGGCAGGACAGAGGGCAGGGCAGAGGGCAGGGCAGGACAGAGGGCAGGGCAGGACAGAGGGCAGGACAGAGGGCAGGGCAGGACAGAGGGCAGGGCAGGACAGAGGGCAGGACAGAGGGCAGGGCAAGACAGAGGGCAAGACAGAGGGCAGGGCAAGACAGAGGGCAAGACAGAGGGCAGGACAGAGGGCAGGACAGAGGGCAGGACAGAGGGCAGGACAGAGGGCAGGGCAGGACAGAGGGCAGGGCAGGACAGAGGGCAGGGCAGGACAGAGGGCAGGGCAAGACAGAGGGCAGGGCAGGACAGAGGGCAGGGCAAGACAGAGGGCAGGGCAAGACAGAGGGCAGGGCAAGACAGAGGGCAGGGCAAGACAGAGGGCAGGGCAAGACAGAGGGCAAGACAGAGGGCAAGACAGAGGGCAAGACAAGACAGAGGACAGGACAGAGAGCAGGACAGGACAGAGGGCAGGACAGAGGGCAGGACAGAGGGCAGGACAGAGGGCAGGACAGAGGGCAGGACAGAGGGCAGGACAGAGGGCAGGACAGGACAGAGGGCAGGGCAGGACAGAGGGCAAGACAGAGGGCAGGGCAGGACAGAGGGCAGGGCAGAGGGCAGGACAGAGGGCAGGGCAGGACAGAGGGCAGGGCAAGACAGAGGGCAGGGCAAGACAGAGGGCAGGGCAAGACAGAGGGCAGGGCAAGACAGAGGGCAGGGCAAGACAGAGGGCAGGGCAGGACAGAGGGCAGGGCAAGACAGAGGGCAGGGCAAGACAGAGGGCAGGGCAAGACAGAGGGCAGGGCAAGACAGAGGGCAGGGCAAGACAGAGGGCAGGGCAAGACAGAGGGCAAGACAGAGGGCAGGGCAAGACAGAGGGCAAGACAGAGGGCAAGACAGGACAGGACAGAGGGCAGGACAGAGGGCAAGACAGAGGGCAAGACAGAGGGCAGGACAGAGGGCAGGACAGAGGGCAGGACAGAGGGCAGGACAGAGGGCAGGACAGAGGGCAGGGCAGGACAGAGGGCAGGGCAGGACAGAGGGCAGGGCAGGACAGAGGGCAGGGCAAGACAGAGGGCAGGGCAGGACAGAGGGCAGGGCAAGACAGAGGGCAGGGCAAGACAGAGGGCAGGGCAAGACAGAGGGCAGGGCAAGACAGAGGGCAGGGCAAGACAGAGGGCAAGACAGAGGGCAAGACAGAGGGCAAGACAAGACAGAGGACAGGACAGAGAGCAGGACAGGACAGAGGACAGGACAGAGGGCAGGACAGAGGGCAGGACAGAGGGCAGGACAGAGGGCAGGACAGAGGGCAGGACAGAGGGCAGGACAGAGGGCAGGACAGAGGGCAGGACAGGACAGAGGGCAGGGCAGGACAGAGGGCAAGACAGAGGGCAGGGCAGGACAGAGGGCAGGGCAGAGGGCAGGACAGAGGGCAGAGGGCAGGACAGAGGGCAGGGCAGGACAGAGGGCAGGGCAAGACAGAGGGCAGGGCAAGACAGAGGGCAGAGGGCAAGACAGAGGGCAGGGCAAGACAGAGGGCAGGGCAAGACAGAGGGCAGGACAGAGGGCAAGACAGACCATCCAGCTGTATCCAAACTTTTCTATATATGTATCTCATTGTCCCTCCTTCTTACCCGTGTTTCAACCTTCCTGTCCAGCTTCAAACATCTTTATTTTGATCACAAACTTTTCAAATGTCTCAGTCTTCCCATCTGTTTTAAAGATTTACCATCTGGTGAGGATTCCTCCCCAGGACTCCAGGATTTTCTCAGGACAGTCTTTGGAAACGTCTCCTGTCCCACTAGAGATTTCACTGTCGCTATCTGCGGGAAACACAAATACACCCAGATATTAAAATACATTTACAGCACAGACAGATCCTTCCTGGTATCCATGAATATAGACAACAGAGAGCATATTAACCTCATGAAAGAGAATCTTTAAGAGGAGTGGCTATGTGAGTCTGCTGCAATGGGATATATACATCTCTATATCTTTTTGATGTATGTCCGGGCACTGTATAGCACATTTTAAAACCTGTTAATATTGATGCCACACAGTAAAATGGAGGAAGGAGTAGCAGCGCCTACACTTTCCATTATTGCAGTGCTTCTGTCTGGTGGTTCGTGAGGCAGACAAGAGGCAATCAGCACAGCGATCCACTTGTGTTTAGATGCAGAAGCACTAATTGACCGTGTGGCTTACTCTGCTGCTGGAGAGATGAACTTATACCCACACATATCTACTGGAAGACACATGGATTCACACAGTTCTTTCAGCACATAGTGCACAGTAAAAAAACAAGACAGAGATGTGAAAAAAAAACACAACGGTGTCATTGAACTTCTCAGGTTATGGCCTTACGTTTCACTGATATCTCAACAATAAAGCCAAACAGCAGCAGCAGCCCTCAAAATGTCTTAACGCCATCATTCACTCCCACTGAAGCCTTTACTAAGGCCTTGGCATTAAATAATGAGTTAAGACATTTTCTTCTGGAACATGCAGCCGCTGTGCTCAATGCACTGCTGCTCCTATACCTTACAGCCTCAGCAGGAGCTTTTCAGGTCTTTATAAATGCTTGATGAGCCCTTTCAAATGGTTCAGGCCCAGCACAAAGCTGCTGCCTCTGTCCTCAGATTGGCTGAGGCCACGTGGCGAGGAAGCGTGAGCCCAATGCCACTGCCAACTTACCAGGTGATGAAAGAAACTGTGAAGACGAGGACTATTACTGTTACCTTTTAATCTAGAAAAGGGCTGTACATTCACTCTAGGATTACTCTCAAATAGGATCTCTCTGATGTTGAAGCCACTAGAGGATTGGTTTTGTCAATTCCCTACTAGTGCCATGATGATGTTCTGCCTGCAATATTTTACTCTGTTTATTTGAATCCTTTCATTTTTAAAACAATATCATTTACTTTGTGTTGCAGTCTGTAGTGGTTTTGCTTTACTCTACTATGCATGTATCGATGTGTTGTATTTCTTATGCTTTGTTGTTTTTTTTCCTTTCTTCTTTTTTGTTATTGTTTGTTTTCTCCTGATATTGAGGGGGGGGGCCGGTTGCATAAGCCTGTGACTTCTTGACTTCTTCTGTCTCATTTTTTATACATTTCTTTACTCATTTTATGAAGTCTTATGTATATGCAAATACAAAAAATTGATATATGCATGTGTTTGGGGCAACAAAAAACACAATGTACAACAATCACAAAGCCTGCTGTGAAAAGGAAAAAAGGAAGAGATGTCAGCTTCAGGCCTATTTGCCACATTGCAGCTTCCAAGAAGAAGAAAAAAAACCTCCACGTGAATTGAATGTGTGTGTGTGTGTGTGTGTGCTCACAGTGGTGGCATCTACACTAGGAGTGTATTCATTTCTGTACACAATGAGGCTGACCTCCAGCTCCACGGCCCTGAGCGCCTCCAATTTTCAGCACCGGGGGAGAAGGGGGGCGTTATAGAAAAAGCCCTCTGAAAAGCTCAAACAGAGCCAGCTGAAAGCCGTCAGCTCCGGCCTTGGCGGCTGACTAGTGACTTTGGGCGACGGTTTTTGCATCCCACTCTGTTAAAACCCTTTAGTGCTTCAAAATAAAAATGAAAAAGTAGAGGAGCGTCGACAGTGGCAAAGAAAAGAGAAAAACAACACAATAATACTTTTTTTAAAAACCGCTAAATAATAGAAACAGACTCCTTTCCCATTGCCACTAGATATAGGTATAGATATAGAATAGGTCCTTTTGTTTTTCTTAAGTAAACAGTAGAAAGCAGAATGGCAGTTATTTGTAGAAATATCACAATGTTTACTTATTCTGTATTTAAGTTTCTTATTTAAGTTTCTTATTTAGTGTCTTTATAAACTCTGTGCCGACTTGCTGGCAACAACACTCAGGCACTGCTAGCACGGAGACGGATGGGAATTGTGCAGATCATTAAGAGTCAGTTATAGTAATCATTGCAGAGTACTTCACTTCCTGTCTCCAAAGTGGGAGTGAGCATGATGCTTTTGCCTCTCCCACCATCTTGTTTGGAAGTATTTATATATTCTTTTGTTAACAATATATATTTACAAACTAACAGATATATTAGCTTTGTATGTCTACCCGGGTGTCAATCAGAGCTGGAGCTGATGAATACCTGTAAACACACCCCCACCCACACACACACACACAAATCTAAGTTGTGGCCAGGCCTAATCTGCGACACCTGCACAGCCGAGCCAGTGGTGAAGTGGAAATGCCAGTCCTGTTTATATTAGTGGGCTGAAACTGGGTCATGTTTAAAAACCACTGAGGTATAACCAGCCAGTGTTGGTGTTTTTAATAATATTGCTGTTTTGCCTCCATCCATCTGCCATAATATTGAGGGGAAAATATCCACTCTGCTGTGGCTCCTCACCTGTTTAAATGTAATGCATTCAGTTTCTTAAATCAATACATTTGCAGGGAATTGATATCACAAGCAACATGGTTTAATGATTATTTTAATTGACATAGTTGATGCCAAATGGTCTGTTTGCATTAGTGTAGTGGTCAAAAGCTACTTTTGAGCAAGAACATTTTTACATGGTTATTCATCACATTTGAACAACTGGCACTATTTGGCAGCTTCGAAAGATCATTGGACCGCTTGACTGAGGAAGGCTGTTCCTTTCACCCAAAAAGGTTGTGTAGGGGTTGTTTGATGGTAGTTTGAAACTACAGTGCTGTAGTGCTACATGCCAACGGGCTCTAACAGGATTGGGACAGGCGCCACACAAAACCAATCACACAAGCGTGCATAATCACACAAATAGCTATCAAAACCCCTGAGATTCAGCCAGCAGTCATTGCAGTTTTCTGTGTAACACACATGCACACAAAATTGGTTGTAAAACACAGAATACCTTTTCTTTCACACATATGCAAACAAACAGCACACATTCAAACTCATTCCCCCTGATCTACAGTACACACCATTGCGGTTATCACATGGCGAGCCACACTCAAACAAACCCCACATAAACACGTTCTAACACACAATCCTGCCAATCTGTATGTGCCTAAAAATGAAGGATCTTGAAACTTCACTGTTGATTTATGTCAGCCAATGAATAGCACACATGTGGTTCTCACAACAACAAAAAGAAAAACACAGAGAAGGTGTATGTTGGTGAACCTCTATGCTAGACTGCATATCTCGACATAAAATCTAATTTAGAAAAGGCGTTCATGCCACTAAGAAAAGAAAATGCTGGATATGTGGAATGTCAAGTCAATGCTCCCTCTGCCAAGCTATTTGTGGCAAAGCAATGATTTTCTTTTGGTGTGCCTGTGAAGGTTCACAGAAGTGTTTTTATATATTTTTGTACATACACACACACACACACACACACATTCTGACGAAGTATTCTGGCATTTTATCAATGATGTACAGACAGCGAAAGCCTCGCTGGCTTTTCAAAGATTTATAGAATTTGCATGATTGGTGATTATGTCAGTGGCATAGCTATTATATATTGTATATGATTAACGTAACTAAGAGTAAGAGGGGTAGAAACCAAGCAACCAGAAAGCCAAAGAGAGAGAAAAAAAGAGAGACATCCATACCTTCATCAGCCTCCTCTTCCTCAGTGGGCGAGGCCAGCCGTCCTTCATTGCTTCTCTCTGCCTCCCTCTGAAGACTCACCACCTCATAAACAGCATCGCTCTGACCCACCCTCTCTGGTGTCTGCTGTGGGCACGCACACACACACACAATCAGGCATTATCTTATCCTCAAGTGAAAATAGTTATATGCTTTTAGAAGAGTTGATTAATGATGCTAATATCAAGTATTAGCAATCTCAAATAAATATTGCTAGTTAACATAGAGATGCCTGTTTTCTGCAAAGTCATTCTCTTTCATTATACTGTATACATACTGCATGTAAGCTGCCAACAAGGTACAGTAATTAAAAAACAACTAGGGTACATCAGTGCCTGGAGACAATCAGATGCTACAGGGGCTTGAAAGGCGCAGTGATGAGCTTTAAACACTTTTACATATGCAGATGACTAATCCCTTCAAGCACAGGAAAGCTATGAGGAGGAGGATCATCCAGTGTGAAAATGTTCACTTGAAGCGTTAAGGACATGGCAGGCAAAGAAGCAACAGAGTCGTGAGCTAGGACAGAGTGCTCCGAACCAGCGTGCCATCGGTTCTCATGTATCCATGACGGACAGCAGTCGGAGAGATCACCTGCAGGTATGTTTGAGTGTGAGATGGGAAGTGAGGGTCAATCTCAACAAGGGAATCAGCAGGACCACCCTGAGACCTCACATTGATTGTCCCAATCGATCAAGCAGGTGGTCAGGCCAGAGCTCAGGGTGTCATCAGATGACACCAACAAAAGTAAAATAGCCATATATGAGGAAGCAGCAAAGAGCAGCTGTGCCTCAACTGGGATGCGTTTGCAGGTCGGCCCCTAAATTAAACCAACTTAGTGGAAGGTGAACAAGGAAAGCCAAAGAAAACTACGGACAGACATCCAACAGGCATCAACAAGCTGCACTACCTACCCAGTGCAAAGGGATGGTAACTAAGATAACACAGATACAAAGATCCAGAATGAATATAGAAATTGTATGTAAAATGTAAAATGATGATTAATCAAATATGGGCAAAAGGTTGTGTGGACTATCTTTGTTTGTTTCAAGATTTTTTATATTTATTATTTTTCAGTCATGAAAAGCACTCCGTGTGAAACTTTGAGTTGGAACCATAGCCTAAATAAATTAAATAAACAATTAATGAATTGTTTTAACTCTTGAGGTAGTACAGAAGGAATGAAACCCAAATGAATACTTGAGTTGTATTCTACAGGAAGAGAGCTCTAAGACTACTGCTCTGTTTCTGCTGGGCGGGTACCATCACGAAGGTTTTAGCAAACACATCGTCAACTGAACTTAAACATTGCTGAAGTTTATCAATGATCACAACAACAAGTTTGCTTTAAGGTTTAGGGTGGAAAAAATGGCTTAATACAATAATAAACTGAAGAAATGCACCCGAGGAGAAAGACACCAGCAGACTTGACCTTGAGTGTCATAAGCTACTGATGTGTATTTCCGGTCTATTCAATTACTGTAGTTCCCTCTCCTCCACCTGGTAGAATGGATCAATGAGCGGCATTGATCTGCCCACTCGCAAGGCGTCTAATGACTAACTCAAGTCAGTGATGAGAGCACAAATTGGGAGAGAATATCAAGCCTGGCCTATTTTAGGAGCAAATATATAGCTCGGGGTGAATTGTTAACCAGAGAGAGTGAATTATTAACACTGATCAAATTGTGACAGGTAATTGGACCAGAGAGGACCTGCTGTTGAAACACATTATCATTGATTGTGGATATCTAATAACATCAAAAGTGATTATCCAAAATGATTTGTTCACACATTAAGAAAGCACAGCTCTCTGTGCTAAATGTTATTCTATAGTTTGAATTGAGTCGATTACTGGGACAATGGGAATCAATTCAACCCATAGAATAACATGATCACAAAATAACAGTGTGTTAGTCTTTGTAACATTACCAAGCATGTTTCTCTTGCAAAGCAACTGTTCAGCTGTTGTCATAATAAACAAGGACAACACTCTTCCCCTCCATCAACCTCGAAATGCTGGCTCAACATTGTAGTTGATCATCTTAAAAGCATACAAACTGGTAACTCATATTTTGTTTGATCTTTCTTATTTTCCATCATCTAAAACATGTGTAGCTCCTGCAGATGTTGTAGTTTTACATATCTGCTGATCTTTTTTATAAACACCCAAATCTTTATAATGGCTGTTTAGACATGTGCTAGTGTCGACTGGACTTGACTCATTCTTGGAATTAACTTGGACTTGACCCATGTGATGAAGCCTACAGCCTTCTTCCCTGTAGAGCAGACACCTAATACATTTTCCAGTTAAGCAGACACAGAAAACATTCTGAGAAGTTGGCCCAGATAATGACTCCCTGGTACTTGCTGAGTTTTTGGTAAAATAAGGAGTGAATATATATAATAATATAATAGGACTACATATTTTGTGTGTGTATCACCTCTGATTACCATCTTCCACAAAAACCTCCACACAATATTATCTTTTAATTAGCTCTTAACCACAGCACCAGTCCGACACTCTCCCATTCACTGAGGAGATAACTAGAGAGGCAATCAGACCGCCGCTGTTAATTACCCACATGCCAATAATGAGACAGAGCCTCTTATTAGCTCCCTACAATCCAAAGCTTCCCCACACTCCACTGCTCTGCCAGCTCCCCATGGCCTACTAAAGGAGATCTGCTTTTTAACAAGAAAGAGGTGGCTTACAGCTTAACTGTATTTTTTAAGCACCTGCAGCAACTGCACAGGCTTGGTGCCCCTGTGTTGGTGGGAGGGGAGTAAATGGGCTTTCTTCACTGTCTCTCAGCACTTTTTAATCAGACAAGTTGGGAGGAAACTCAAAAGAGCAAACAGTTCAGGGTGTGTGATATTTGTCATTATACTTTAACAAGAGCTTCTAGGATATTGAGCATTTGGTGCCATCAACAAAACTCATCACATCAGAGGATTGTGGTGACTATTATTCGGCTGCCAGACATCGGCTCACAAGATAAACATGATAACCGGGTTGGAGTTGAGCACAGAGTTTAGGGAATAACATGTTGCGCATCAATGCACCAGCTTGACAATGAGAAGCAGGCAGACTGTGGAAGATACACAGATGGAAAGAGAGGAATGGAAATCATTCATTTGCAGAGACATTTGCATCTTGGAGCACATATCTATAGCTGTGTTGCAGCCCTCTGGGTTACAGCCTTTGACTCGTCACCGACACACCACCATGCCTCCAAATCCATCCACTCGCGCCACATTTCCCTGGCCTTTGTGAAGAGCTTAGGCCGAGTTGTGACGTAAAGCTTTGGCTCTAAAGCCCTCTGAGACATATATGATGGTGGACTACGTCAATAACCTTGACTTGACTTAGATAACCTTGTGAAAGCAATATGGCTGACACCTTTCTGTGCCAGAGGGCTGTACTCAGACTCCCTCTGATCATTTATTTAAGTTATTACATTTAGTTCATGTTTGACTACTTTTATTACAATAAGAATAGAATGATAATAGATTGGACTGGCGCTGCTTTATACATTGATAAATTATATCAAAGGGGTTATTTCCATAAATTTCACTCCGGTAAATACTTACCACATTAATTTTAAGATATTAATCCCATTGTCAACAACAATCCTACTCTCAAAAAATCAGATGAAATGCATTTTTTTGAGTGAGCTACCGAAATGCCTAAAAACAATTAGGTAGGGGGCAATAATATCCACTATTAGAATATGCGTACATTTTTATATAAGATATTTCATCAGAGATGCAAAAATCATAAAAATCCAATATGACCAAAAAGCAGTGCTGCTGAGTGTTTTGTGATGGTCTTACTCCACCCATAATGGTAAAGGGATAGCTACCATAGGATAAACCGGATGGCAAATATAAAAATATATAGCATAAATAGGCATATTGCCCAACCAATCAGAAACTGTCAAAAACCAGCCTTGTATTAGCGAACCAGCAAGATCCTAACTACATGTAAAATGTGAAAAAGAGTGCAGGCTCTGTGACGGTTGTAGTTAGTAGAGATACCTGTCTGAGTTTGAGATAGAAGGTCTCACTGAAGGTCTTGCGGCTGAAGTACCAGAAGCGTTCGTTGGATGGATACACCCTGACCAGAGTCTCCAGCAGGAAGCGAACTGGCTCCACCACCTCAGTGACTACCAGGTCCACCGCCACTGTCATGTAGACCTGCTTATCTGGAACAAACCAGAGAGAAGAAGCAAAGCAAGGTTACTGTGGAGGTAGAATGAGAAACTCCTTTGTTTCTTTTCTTTTTACTTGATTTCAGTCAGTGGAGCACGTTTACTTTTTGTCTATCATGCTACATTTTTAGTTTCAAGTATTTTTTTTCTATTCTGTATAATACTCAGATCTAAGATAACAAACCAAATCCATAAATGCAACTGTAAGCTGAGGAGATTTCACTTTTCATCTGACTGGGAGGCAGGAAATCCACACCATGCATCCTGTGAGGATGCCACACCCTCTAGTGGATAACGACATAACATTAATGTCATCAACTTCACAAGAGAAGTCTATAAATGTATTTGTTACTCTAGGTGAAAAAGTGTATTCTGCAAGCTGAGCCCTGGAACGTGAACTGGTTTTCATGGTAGAGATGTTTTGGTTTATACAGGAACTGATCACTTCAGGATGTTAAATAAAGAAAATGGCAAAAAGGCAATCAACCTGAGGAAGGACAAAAATGATCTACCAGCATCTTAATATAGATAGCAATTATGATAATATCAAGCATTTGCTTTTTGGGGGAAAGGACTTGGTTGAAGATTCAGATACTCTTGGCGCTGATGCCAAGATAGTTTACTGTTTGCCGATAATAAAAACATGTCTTTTGATGGTTTGGGCTCCCAAGGTGTTGGTTACAAGCTACATGTCATATCAAGATGCAGTTATTTGTAAGCAAACATTATTTTCTGATAACCAGTAATTTTACCAGTAAAATAAGCAGTTATTTTATATGATGTGTCCTAATCTATGTACAGATTGTGAAAAGAAAGACTATCTTGGACAAATAACTCAGCTTATTTTTTTTGCGAGTTAATCATTAATCCATTAGCTGATTTTGCTCAGCAGGAAACTACTCAACAATATTGTTGACCCTACTCAGTGCCCCCTGAGGGACGTAAGCTTTGAAAACTACCACATCACACTGAAATGCATGATAATGTATTAAACAATAATAATAATGTAAAAAAAACAAGTAACTGTCTATGCTACATAATTCCCTTCTTTTTGTCGGTCTGTGTGCGTGCGTGTGTGAATGTGCGTGAGAGTGAGTGCTTTGACAGACCTGCCACCCACCTTCAAGTCAAACTCGAGCAGCCTTTGAGTAAGCATGTTGCCAAGTGCTCTAATGTGTTAGCGGTAATGTATTTGGTGAGGAAAGCTCTCTGCCTGGATACACTCTGTGGGATCCGGTCTCAACTCGTGGAAATACTTTTTCTTTTAAAAAGACAATAAAATTGGTCTTTTCTCAAGTACGTCATGATAAATTTGTTCAACAATATGTTAATCTGAAATTAATAAATACATTCAAACACAAAATGTCTTTAAATATATTGTGTGAACCTAATTTGTGAATATTTCATTTTGTGAACTTGTTCAATTTAGGTTCTAGATCTCAACATTCAAAAAACAGACCCAAGTACTTCATCAACAGAGTATATTATCATTATAAAATGTATTGTTTGTGTATGCAATATAATAATCCTGCAGGCCTATGTTATCAAGTTGTGATATTAGGAGCCTCATCATGCAAACCAAAGAGACAATAAAAGGAGGGAAATGCATTATGCTCAAAGACCTGCATAGCTATAAGCCAGACAGAAATGCAAAGTGAATTGCATGACAATAATTTCCTCAAAATGCTGCTTTTATCTCAATTTCTCACTTGAGTGAGTGTCCACCGCTCTGTTAGCGCCGACACAATTCACACTTCAATGTGCAAAAACGTGCCAGACTTTGACAAGTAATGGTCACAAGGCCAGGTACTAGGATGCATGTTCGAACGGATGAACGCAATTATCACATCTGGGCTCCAATGCAAGGCCACATCACAAGTGTGACGATAATGTATGGAAATAATTCCTACTTCATATTTGTTTGTGAACAACCAGTAAACAAGAACTGGTGGCTTCCGCTTGCCACAGATCATAAATGAAGCAAAACCTTTAATTACTAAAAAAATAATAATAATTGCAGAGCAATATTACATTACATTTAGCTGACGCTTTTATCCAAAGCATCTTACAATAAGTGCATTCAACCATGAGTACAACTCAGAACAACAAGAATCCAGAAAGTACAATTTTTTTCAATAAAGTTAAACTACAAAGTGATATCAGTAAGAGCCATTTAAGTCCTACTACGGTGCTACTTTCTTTATTCAAAGTATAGTCGAAAAAGATGTGTTTTTAGTTTACGACGGAAGATGTAGAGACTTTCTGCTGTCCTGATGTCAAGGGGGACCTCATTCCACAAATAAATACATTATTAAATAAGGGAAGTGTACATCAGCATTGAAATATTTTACCAACATGCCTTTATGCATGGTTGAAAGTTACTTTTCAAGAATTGAAGGTTAATGTGAAGTCAAACGGTTGCCAGCTCTGCTCAGTGACACATGACTGCAACTCTTAATATTTCACAGCTGGATATAAATGTAATTGTAATCTGTGTGACATAGTTTAGGGCGACAACAACGCTCCTCACCTTTGGGTGTGTCTTCATTCAGCAGTTGGAAGGCGGCCATGTTGGGGTTCCATTTTCCAGTGATCACATAGGCCTTCCCATCAGAGCTCTTCCCCATCGACTCCTGTGTAGGTATTAATGCATGCATTATGTACTAGGTTACTGTAAAAGCACACAATATCAGTTTGCAAGTTAAAGGAATTTCTTCACACTTAAAATGACCAATCGATCACCATTAATTATTGAAGGAAACTTTGAAGCATGAGACTATAGTGACTGAAGTGTTTTTAATAGTAAGAATTTGGGTGAAGATGCATTTGTTTGGGAAATACTTAGCATACAACTGTGTAAACGAGACTTGGATTTTACTGGAAGAGTTATGTGATAGTTTGTAAAGAGTTTTCATAAAGTTGTTGCTGGTTAACCCCATTTATCTCTATTCATCAAGGATTTACTAAATTGTTGTCCGTTCCTGTATTCTCCATTCACCGTGGAGGCATGTGTGAAAAACATTGTTTTCAAGGTCACACACGGGGAGTAATTTATATAGAAATGGTAATTTTAAGGATGAAGGATTCCTTTAACCACAGTGGGTGATATATTATTAACCTGGAGATCTATTACTCTGGATATGCTAATTTAGGTGTAAATGAAAAAAATGAAAAGGCTGGTTAAATTAGCTGAGGTGCGCTCTGCTCACCATCTCCAGTAGGTGCATGCCGCTGTTGCAGACTTTCTGTCCTGGACTCAGCAGCATCCCAAAGCACCTAGAGGGAAGACACAGGAGGTACAAAGACAAATCAATATTCACTAATTCCACTGTGGAGTTACAGTCTGCAGTCACCAGCAGAGTCAATCAAAGTAGTTCTTGGAAGGGAAAGGAAACCGGAATATGTAAAACAACTCTAATGACCAAACTACCCTCATTAATATTGTAATAATGTCTTATAATCTTTTAGGTATTGAGCTGACGCTATGAAGGGCTTCAAGCGCCAGTATTGCACATTGGTCAATTAGACCAATATTTATATATCATAAATATATTATCTTGGCCAAAATTATGCTGGCTGCACCCCTCAAACAGAAAAGGGCAGCATAGAGACACAGGAAGTTAAAAAATACAAGTACATTTCAAATTACAAAAATATATAAACAGGCAAACTTCTGTTTTTAATACACAACATTTCAAAGGTGTTGCACGATACTGAAGCAGCATGGTTTACATTGTTTCCAGGTCATCATACCAATTCAACATAATCACTAGTTATCGGAGGTGCCATCAAGTGGTCAGCATGGGAATCTTGCAGTTTAAAAAATCCATTGTACAAGAATACATTTACAGTTAGCCCAGGACTCAGGACGGCTCAAACTGAGTTTTAAAGATATGGGGCACGGGTCTTGCAAAGTGATATTTTAAAAGGATGTGTAAGAGTGGATAGAAACACTTCTGTACAGCATCCATAGACCACATATTGCAGAACCATACTGTACTGCAAAATTAACCATTACGACCGGTTTACAAAAATGAAAATTATTAAAATATAGTGTTGTCAAACATGGGCCGAGCCCATCAGAAAGGATCAGTTCTGAGCACAATAGGGGTTTCCATAGAGGCTAAAAATAAAGTAGAAGGCAGGTGTCTGTCTCCCTCTGATAGTGATAGGAGGTGATGGAATGAAGAAAGGAGGGGAGTTATGAGGATGACCTAGTTCTTTGGTGTTGCCGTGCTGCTCGAGCATGTAAACACATAAAAATCAGAGATTGCAGGAAATGATTTAACTACACTGGTATTCCTCTGTTGGGCATTATTTTAATAATGCTCCACTTGGGTGGTTTCCCTCTGCACTATTTGACCACCGAGTATATGCACTGTCCTTCTGGAAACACGCCAACCTGGTTCTTTAATCTGGAAAGTCATTGTTGAATTTACCAGAATGAAGTTTATGGCAATAACATAAATATGGTGTGCTGTGTGAATCCCCAGCATGTTTGGAGCTCTACATCATTAACTCCTTTCGTTAAGCATATTTGTCCTGCTGAGCCAGCTGCCTTACAATCTCTGGTGGTTACAGCACCAATATAGATGAAAAGACAAGTGTCTTTCTGAAGTATGGTAAGTTAAGACAACCATATATGAAAAACAACCACAAAAAGCAAAGCATTAGTGCAAGTAAAAATAGATATGTAGACATTTGATGTCTGGCAATTTTTGGAAAGCCAAGTGAAACACTACCTGGGAAAAACCTAAACTATACAGTAAATAAGAGCCCCCAATGGACCTGGTCATGCATCATTTATTTTTACAGTAGTCCTCACCTCTCGATGCCCAGCTCCTTGTTGCACATTTGTTGAACTGAAACTACGACCTTCTTCTGAACACTCTGTCGCAGCTTGAAGTAGAATTTATCTCTGTCCTTAGGCACTGGACTGTAGATGGGAAGAAGGGGGGGGTTATCATGCATAACCTGACATAGATGTAATTCAATTTAGATTTTGTGCATTATTGTGCTGTGGTGTTCTATAATGAGAATATAAGTATATTTTGATTTGTTTTATGTTTGTTTTCTGTCTTAATGCCTGTTTTCTTTTGTTAGATCTTCATTTCCTTAATATGACTAGACGACTTAGAGATAAAATAGGACAAGTGTATTATACTTTATGGGTATCTGCTGTGGTTTCAAAACAACTATTGGGCCACTTTATTTCAGAGGAGAACAGAAAATAAAAATCCATCACTAAAAACACTCAATATATGATGGCAAAATGGAAATATTGTCTTACTGTGCCGATAAGCTTAAAATCTTCACGGATGAACATTAACAGTTAGATAAAATTGTATTGCTGCAGCATATTAAATCTTTCCAACTATCACCATATCTGTAATATCAACAGCCCCGAGCTGATAAGAAGCACACAATATGCGTTTTGGTGTAATTTGCATGTATCACAGTGCTTTGATGGCACCAGATGATCAAACTATAATATAGCACCATCATCTTTCATAAAAATGTGTTTAATTCTCATGCAATTTTCACGTTTAAGGGGATATGAACATTGTGATATGAATATACCTTTTGTAAATGTACAGAAGCATTATACTCAGAGACACCTATGTCGTGTGCAGTGTGTGTCTGCATGGCTGTGGGTGGACAAAGTACCTGTAGTTGCCCTTGCCATCATCCTCTTTTATTTCCAACGTGACAGTGAAGGTGTAGAGGTCACCATCAGGCATACTGGACAGCGCCGTGTCCCTGATGTCTGCCGGCCGTGAAGAACGTCGAAATGCTGTGGAGAAACTGTACAGGATACGACTGACCTGGATGGGAAAGGAAAAGACAAGCAGAAACATTATAGGTAGAATAATAATACAAAAATAGACTTTAAGAAAAAGCTGAAAAGATAAAGTAACATGTTGTGAAAGGAACTTAGCAAATATAATCATTGCATAGAACTAGACATTATTGAGAAAAAAACAATAGAGGACAACAGCGCCCTCAGCTGGTTCACCAGTAGTTATTGGACTCGAGTAAATCTCTACCATTTTTACATCAGCATAGAAAGCCCATACTGAAATGTCGGTTCTTTAAGTTACAACAGAAGTGGGTGATACTGTATGTTTATTATTACTGTTAGTGGGTGGATAGCCTTATACCTTAAACTGCAGCTACGTCACTTACTTATTAAAGTGACATTTCACAATATTAAAAGAAACCAGAGGCAGGTGATATGGTGTCTGTGGAATGCAAAATTTGGATACGCTACAAAATACTTTATTCTGTTTCTTGTTCAAAACTTTATTATTTTTTCTATTTGCCTAACTGCGCAGCAAAAGGTCTCACATTTTATGTCAATGAACACAGACAAAGTTACAAAGTAACTCACCTGTTATGGGATTGGGCTCCACAGCGGAGTGGAAACCGTGTTGAGCTACAGTTTATAATGAGGAATACATGCATGTAACTCACAGCCTCTTTGATGTGGCAGGAGAAGACGTGAATCTGGAAGTCCTCAGAGCTCCGGTAACTCTCAGTGAAGGAGAAACAGTCACTTTCCACCGAACCCTCCTTTCCACGAGCACAGAACAACACCTTGTAGATAGGGAATGAGGCGATCTCTGTCCCAGAGGCCTGGTCCGTAATCCTGGGAGAGTCATTTTATTTACAAGTGAAAATGCCGATTTGGACCTGACTTAGAGTATCAGCAAATTTAAGATACCAAATTGAAGTGTATAACATGTAATATCCACTTCATCTGTAACGTTACTTCTCCTGCTAGCTAACAGGCAACCACGTATGATTCTTGGTCGACCTCTCACATAGTTGGTATTTCGCACACTGATTACACGGCATACAGTATATTATAAAGGCCATTTTAATCGATAAAGGGCTCAATCCACAGTGTCTGTCTGACCTGACGGAGCCGTCTGGTCCACAGGGGACGTGCAGGGTGATGGGGATGGGGATGGCGCTTTCGGCCCGTAGGGTGACCATGGCCCTCTGAGCCTCTGCCTCGTTGCGAGGGGCTTTGACCCAGGTGCAGCCGAGGTAGGACAGCTTGTTGAACTGGACACTGTCCTCCTCCAGCACTGTGGGGCTGGGCGGTGCTGGACATGTTTCTGTGGACAGACGGCGGAGAGGTCGTGATTTTCCTGAAAAGTTAAAACACGTTCTAGGGGTGTTCTGTCCGTATTCTGTCCGTATTCTACGATGAACTGGTGCCTTTTTCTACGCCGTCTGGGATCTTTTTAAACCAAGATTATATTACAATTGTATTATCAGCTTTCAACAACAGCGTAAGGCATGAATCTGGCATGCCATCAAGGTATCCTAATAAAATATTTCACCTTCTGTGGCCTTACAGCTCTACAACAGACCAGGGTATTTAAGAAAAGAGGGAAACAGACCAGAGAAAACTACAAAAAGACAACCGAGAAGAGGTAACAATAAGCAGAAGGTGAAAGAGAACTACACCGGAAGGTTGACCTGGTACTTTCACAGTTTGCAAACAGGAAGCAGAACAATGAGAGCAGCAACTGCACTTCCACTGCTGACTGGCTAGTATTTAGCATGATTGCAATAACCACTTCCTCTTAGTTCACTCAGCAGTAGTAAAACACAAAACACTAGCACCACTGTGAAGAAGTAAGTAACTGCAAGTAAATATGTAAAGAGGTACATACAGGAAGAGTTGGTAACACCTGACACATAGTAACTTGTATTTGGATTTAAAGCAACCCTAAAGTTTTCCAGAGGGATTGTAGCCTGTACTGTAGCCCTGGCAGTGCTAACGTCTTGCACCTGCCACTGAGCAACATATTGTTGACCAATGTTTGTATGTTTGTTCAGCGGTCAGTGCCAACCTGTCGTTGCTGATTTACAGAACAGTCAAGCCAAAGTCAGAGAGTTCAGATACCAGCCTCGCTAATCTGATATCACAATACCATATTTTGGATGGTCAATGACTTGCAGACTACTACATGTTTCATCCTAGTATGCTTTGTACTTTGTAACATCCACTCAGTTGAATTTCAATGAAAAAAGACCAATACCTCACAATAACTTGAAGTGATAACAGCATGCAGAAAAATGAACATTTTACATTACGACCTGCGCTTTAGGTTTTGACTGAACTGATCCATCAAATATTCTAATTGTTGTCATTCATTGTCCCACATGCTTAATGATGCATCACTAAAATATGACAATATGCATTATGTCACAGTGGTATGTTCTGATTTAACTAATTGATTTAGCAAAACAATTCAAGATATGTTAAGCGGCAGTGTGTGTGTGTGTGTGTGTGTGTGTGTGTGTGTGTATACGGTGCCAAGCAGAAAGACTCACAATTCAATCAGCTGCCTTTTGACAGTAATATCTTGCTTAAAAAGGAAGACAAGGAACAATATACTTGATATTTCAGTTTTGAAGCCTGTTCATGTGAATGAAAGAACAGCTGACTGACAGATGGTAAATACAATTAGACACAATGACTAGAAATGGACCTGTAACTGCAGATCTGGCTTCCAGGACTCGGCTCTCTGGGTCCTTGTCCTTCTCCATCTTTTCCACATTGCTCTTCTCCACCTTCACATCATCGTCATCATTAAACACCTCCTCCATTGCTTTCTCCAGCTGCTCACTCCCATTACAAGACATCTGAGGGAGAGAGGAAAAGAGAAAATTGGGGGTGAGGGCGAAGGAAAAACAAGGACAGATAAAACAGGGCAAGATTAAAAAAACATAAAGATAATTGAAGACAGAGTGGAGCTTCCTGGACTGAGTCAGCGCTTTGGCAAAAGGATATATTCTTTTTTTATTATTATTATTCCTACTTCTTGACAAATAAAGGTTCATTGCAAATGTGTTCTTGCAGTATATGCCATTGTATTATAATTGTATTAGTGGCATAAAATGGTCTTTGACCAATAATAATATAATTTATTTCAGTTCATTCGGTCAACATCTGACCAGCAGCCTTGAAGTGGCTTCATGTGTGTTATTTTGGGGAATGGACATTATATTTTGTACTGTCAAGTGTAAAAATCTGCCTGTCAATGTCTGGTTCTGACCTTGAGTCTCGGTTTGCCCTCAGAGCCTTGCGGTGACCCTGCGGCACTTGACTGTACCAGAACAAACTCCTCACTGGTGACGGTGGCGACGGACTCGGTAGAGCTGCTGACTTTTCCAAGTGAGGAGCGGTCATCCATGGCTGGCTGGTTTACTCAGGGTCGGCTGGGGAGACCAGGGTTAAAGCTCTCCCCTTCCCCGTCCCGTCTCGTCCGCCCAGCTCTGCGGGAAGACAAACATAATGCATTAGACTATAAGTGAGGTGTTGTCTGGTTTGTTTTCAGTGAACATTTGAGGCATCATACTGAAAGAGTTGCAAGATTATCTTAGTGATTGAGAGTACTACACAACATAGGCGGTGGCGCATCTGTCTAGGATCTATTAACACTGGCTGATAAAAGAAGGTGTATTACATCACAGTCAATGTACCGTGTGCAGTGTTGTCTCTGTAAAGGAATGCCAAACCAAAACACACCCAATTGGGACAGCAAATAATTATCAGGCACTGGCCTAACAACTCCCTTGGTTTGTAGGCCATATTTTTAGGTAATGAGCCAAGGCCAAATATATTCTAAGCCCTCGTCATCTCTAAATGAATGATACCAGCCCAGAAGTTAGCACAATTTGTAAGTGTACCACAAATTGGCTGTAGCGCAATTCTTAAAATTGTTTTCAGTGTGATTAGTGCCAGTCACAGTGTCAGCCACATTTCTGCATGGTCCTATTTTCCACATTCAAGTATTTGATAGTAAACTTTGTAAGCTAAGTAAATTCATTGGATGTCTCTCTCAGGACTTTAAAAAATGTTGGACACTTTATAGACAAAGAGATTCATATTTTAGTTATGCAGCGTTGATGATGCGAACACACATAGTTGTGACCAAAAGCATGAAGGGGGCATCCACACAGACACAGTGACATGATTACATGCATACACAAAGCATTCATACACACTTGGCCATGGCAAATTACACACAACGTTACACACCCACATACAGAACATGACGAAAGCCAACGGGTCATGTGCTCAAATCACACTTATTCAATTACACAGCAGCCTTCAGAAGCTGCAATGGGAAGGAACATTATGACATGTAGAGCAAAAGTATGTTGGATCACATGTCTCTTCTTCTAAACCTACTGGATCTGACGCATGCCACACTGAACTGGTTATTAATCATAATTACTTAATGTTGACTCTGCATATACAGATTATCCCATAATCTCCCTCTGTCTCCATCTCTTTGTCTCTCTCTCTCACACACATACACACACTGGTACAGAACAGGTACAACTGCACGTGATACAACGTAATACTAACTGCAAAGAAAATAAACAAACACTGCAATAAAGGCTTTTCAATTGTTATGTCATAACAAGAAAATGAGGTAGGTGACTGAAACTGATTTATCCATTCAAGGTTTTACTGCCACCTGGTCATTTGAAACCTGGCAATTATACACATCAAACAGTATTTATCCAGATTACACCGTTTCTAATCTTACTTTCACTCTTATTGCAGCGTTTTTGGGGCTGAACAGTCGCTTCCTCTGTAGCTGAAACTCAAACTGTAAACTCAGTATGTTTGCACCCAGTCATTACCAGCCCGCTCATCCAGTGCTGTCTTAGTTGGCAGCCTTGCTACCCAACCACTGGCTTTATGGAAACTGTGAGAGGCCCGTGACAGACTGGCTGAACAACACCCACAAGCACTGGGCTAACCGGACACATTACATCTGGGAGAGGGTGTGTGCGAGTGCGAGTGTGTGTGTCAACAGACACACGTGAATACTGAAACACAAAATCACATTGTATTTGATTAGATTTGTATACATGACCCTGTGTAGAAGATGCATTAGTGAAAAAGCAACACTTGGAGGTTTGGGGCAAACCTTTCCTTTTGACTTGCATCTTTTCAGTCGGTGACTTTGGCTTGGCATCTCTTTTGGTTGTAGATAATCATGGCTGCATGTCTGACTTGTGCCTCAATCTAACTAACTAACTGTGAGGAAACAAAGCTAAGACTGCCCAACCATCTTTTCTACCTCTGAATGATAATGTAAAATAGCTGGACACTGAACAGCCCTGTCATTGCAGCGTGGTAAAACTTGTCTATGGGTAGCCTAAAGGATAACAGTTTGTTTGTTTTGATGATTCAACTAACTTTTTAAAACAGTTTTACTTTAATATATTTACATTTGTGCAATCTTTGGTCCGTTTTCAGATTTTGTCCCTGTCGCCCACTGTACAGTCTCTGTAATTACTAGCAATCTGCTACAATACAAGTCTGGATGAGTAACTCCATCCTGTGTGGGGTGTGGCATTAGCACAATCAGGGTTGGGAGTTATTTCCTTGTGCATAGTAATGCTCCTGAGAACCTTTCTCTCCAAAAGCATTCATTGCATAGCTTGTTACAAGCAACCTCAGTCAGTCCTAACAGGAACAATATTGAGCCAGGTGACTCTCCTTAAAGCCCCACAGAGAGACACTGTTCATTCTTCTTTGAAACTGGACTGAAACCGAAACCTGCTTTGAGGCTTGTTGGGGAACATAATAGGGTCTGCTTTTAGTGACACCTTACTTGACTCATTGAATCACTTCCCATTGAAGAACACTGTTTTTTACTGAAGTATGATGTTATGACAACCTGTATTACTGCATACAAGATTATGAATCGACTACACAATTCAGTACATTTAATGAATCAATGTGAAATTAAAGCCAATTAATTCCTGCTATACTGGTTAGTTCTCTGGCTGGCTGTCGAATGCTACTTCTGAATAAACTAGCTCCAGCAAGAAAAACAACAAAAGGCCACTTTGGCTTTGTGCCAATGCTAAAGCCTGGCCCATATCAGACTGGTACCTGTTTATTCCAGTTTGTTTAAACATCCACAATCTACTGCTGGTCAAGAGACTGCTTACCTTTTTGTAGCTCTACATCATTTAAGCATGTTGCTTATATCAACCAAAGCAGCTTGAGCAATGCAACAGCAAGTCCAACTCTAAATTACTTCATAGCTGCACTTGCAAAAGGCCTAAAAGTGGAAGTCAACCTAACAGCCAGACCCTGACGTTGGATTAAGTATTTGACTAAACCCTATTAACAATGGGTGACTTTATTATTATAACAATATAATAGTGTGGACCTCAATTGAGTGTGCTGGTGTGGAGTAACTCTACTCGTATAGGACTAAATAAGAAACTTTCTATTATCATTTCAAGATCCGAATGAAACACTGATATTTCTGTTGTTTAAGTCTCAGCTTTCTCAAGTCACCCAGAGACAAATACTGAAGCTCATCCATAGACAGCAGAACAAATGCTGTGACAACATGACAGCAGCAGCAGCAGGTTTACTGAGGTACTGACACACTTTCTACTACATACCTGTGAGCCCTCCAGGCGACTAAAACTCCATTGAGTGGAATATGTCAAACAAAAGCCTTAAGAGCCCTTTCTGAAATAAACACCAATTCTGTGTGTAAATGGCTTATTCCCAAAAAGAGTCACTTGATGACTAATATTAAATTAAAATGTGCATGATTTGTTTTATCCAGCTGAGGAGACAGTTGCCAGTGTGTGGTCCAAACTCAATGAAATATTGTCTTGGGGGAACATTTTTCTAACTCATGACTGCAGTAAGCTGTTATTGCTGCTCTCATTGGTTTCTGCAGGCCTGGATGGAGCACTTCAGTCTCTCACAGCATCTTCCGCTGGCATAATATGACAGCTTTGCCATCTTTCAACACGGACATTTAGGAAGAATAACCTAAAGGACAAGGTAACCTACCTGTAAAACTGACACTCATCTCACAGCAGGGCGTTAATATAAACAACACACAGAGACATAGACACTCAAGACAGAATAAGCTAGTGGCAAGCTAACTTGTCCGTACAGTGCCCACAGTCATCACCAACATGATGACAGAAATAACATTTGACACAAGCAGCTCTGTAGACAAGGAGCTAGCTACCAGAACAGGTGAAAGCAGGCTAAAGAGGAAGTGCCTATGTGTGCCAGGCTAGACCTGCGACCTGAAGCTAAGTTTGGCTAACGCTAACCAGCTCGAAGTCCAAAACAGTTGGACCACTATGTGGAGGAGCGAGCTCACTCAGCAACACCCCGCCCGACTCCCGAGGAAGATGACGAGAAAGTAGAAGGAAAACAACGTTTCTGTCCTCGCTGTAAGTAAATGTGACACTGAAACCAACGCGTACGTTGAGAAAAGAGCTGTCAACTTACTTGTTGAGAGCGTAGAGGAGTTGCTCACTTGCTAGCTGTCAGAGGAGTTGCAGCGAAGATCGTATATGTTTAAGAAGATGAATCACTTGGGAGTTTAGAGACACGTCTTCCGGTTTGGAATGTGAGCGTAATTGCACGCATGCGCAGTATATGCTGTGTTGGACTCACACACCTCTTAAATTCACTGGACAATGATTTCTATGTCGGAATCAGGATTTTTCTACTTCAGCTCTGCCATGTAAGTGTATACATATGCACACAGACATGCATATATGTTAAATTATCCCTTTGCCTCTCTCCTATTTGGAAGCATCCTTTCAAAATAACACTCCTGTCTTGTTGGATAATTACATTAGCAAATATGAAAAGAATGAATGCTGAATGTTTTGTTCTAAAAATGTATTTCAGCATCTTAAAGTTGTCATTTGCCTCATGCTATTTATTAGAGGAAGGTCAAAGTTAATGCTGCCTTTGGAATGTTCTGTTAGTTGTTCCTATCCACTTCAACAATTTGATGAAACAAAAACAATGTGGAAATACCTCTCTTTTATTATAATAATAATAATAATAATAATAATTGAATAGACATACTGTGTGTGTGTATGTATATGTGTGTGTGTGTGTGTGTGTGTGTGTGTGTGTGTGTGTGTGTGTGTGTGTGTGTGTGTGTGTGTGTGTGTGTGTGTGTGTGTGTGTGTGTGTGTGTATTTGTATGTAATTCTGTCAATCATCACACAAATAGGCTTTTCAAGCAGTTACAAATCTTTAATTAAAAAGTTAACACTGTCAAATAGTACTGTTTTTGTATATTTGTCATGTACAATATCTGTTTTAACTACATTTCTAAAAATCTTTTTTTCTCAGTTTTCAAAGATAACGGGTTAAGTAGTAGTAATAAAATATATAGTTAATCCATCCATCCATCCATTATCTGAACCGCTTATCCTCTTTAGGGTCGCGGGGCGCTGGAGCCGATCCCAGCTGTATATAGTTAATACAATGCCCAAATAAATGAATGATGACTATCCTTATTTGTGGTTGTGGACAACATGGAGAAACACTGCTTATATTTCAGCGAATCCTCAACAAAGATTCTAGACATTTCGGACCAGATTTGACCAGTTTTCCAAAAATGTAACCTTTCTACCTTCAGAACTTTCATTTTGCAAATCCTCTGTACATTTATTTGTCCCTTTAAATTAATCCAGAGAAGAAGAAAACACAATCCTGGTGTAAAATGGTCTAAAGGAGTTTCAAGATATATAGTGTAATGGCACTGCAGTTGGCATCTACTTAACCTTAAAAAAAGACCTTAATTGAGAAATAAGTGAGGTAGCTGCTGATCAATGAATTCGAATTATGTTATTTGCACTGTTGTTTAATGTTTGAATGATAATATTAGGCCTATCAGAAAGTCTTGCAAAATCACCCAACGTTATCACACCATGCAAGTTATCAAGGTCTCTTACATTGCTCATTCAGCCGCACTGATTCTTGCAGTACACATAAATATAAATACAAATATCACAATAAATATTATAGTGTATGACACACAATGCTGGGTAGGTGTTATGTAGAAAATGAGCACTGGGAAACTGTTTTAATCACATAAATGTGTATTCTAACTTCCTCACAATATGAAACCAAAAACATGAAAATAAATAACTTCATTATTATTTTGATATTATTTCAAAGATTCAACGTGAGAGTAGTACAGGAGTATAGAAGAAGTGAGTAGACAAAATAGCACAAACTAGTAGATCACACTCCCTCAATCAAATTACATCATGTTGAAATCCCAGGTTGCATCTCTTTTTCATCAAGAACACAATGGGATCAGGAGGTGGACGTTCATCACTTTCTGGTTCAAAATTACATATCAAACTTTTTGCATTACTGTCAAAAGAGAAATTCACTCAGTTTGTTTCATTATAGCTACTCAGGGCTCAGGCGTCCTTCCTTGTTCACAGACTTACACCTCAGGGGAGAAAGTGAAGGTTCAGTGTGTATCTGGCAACCCAAGATAACTACTGTATCCATGATCCAGTTGTATATACTTGTATGTCTATCTACATGTGCATCATCATCATATCTTGATGGGTGTGCATCGTGCTTCCAATATTCCTCCAATAAAGAGAAAAACAGCTGAAAGGAGATGGCTGGAGATGAAGAGCTGCAGTAGTTTGCCAGACAGCTTGCATAGAGAAAGCTCCAGTCGTCCACCCTCCTCCACCTTCCCTGTAACTCAAACATGCTACCAGAGATGCAGAAAACTGCAGAGAGGATGTTGACTTTTCCTTCATATAACTTTTTCAAATTAATTTCAGTCTCCAGTCTGCTTATCAAGACAAAATTCATCTATACTATATACTTCATCATACTCAGGTTTTGTCTTTTAGTCAAAAGGAAGATGTGTAGCAGGGGAACATCATAAATGGTCTAAGATAGCCCTCAGTCATTAAATACACAGTAACAGTCAACAGACAGTTTACAAGTTTATAACCATACCCTTCATGTGGGAGCACAAAGAGACATTTTCTTACAGGAAACCTATAGTTTTATCTACCGTAAATTACAGAATTATTAGTCAACATCAAAACTTAAAATTTAAGGGTTTAAAGTGAGGAGCTAGATTTGAAAGTGATTGCTGCGTATCACAGACTTTAGTCTTCAGCCGTTGTCTTGGACAATCCCCCCAAACCCTAAATAAACGTGATAACCTCCACAAACAGTGGGCCTTTATCCAGCAGATCCTCACTGGCAGCTGCAGCAAGTGTCTAAAGTGTGTCTGTGGTCTTGTTAGTGGTGGTGCTGGTGTGTGTGTGTCTGTGTGTGTGTGTGTGTGTGTGTGTGTGTGTGTGTGTGTGTGTGTGTGTGTGTGTGTGTGTGTGTGTGTGTGTGTGTGTGTGTGTGTGTGTGTGTGTGTGTGTGTATACGGTGCCAAGCAGAAAGACTCACAATTCAATCAGCTGCCTTTTGACAGTAATATCTTGCTTAAAAAGGAAGACACAATATACTTGATATTTCAGTTTTGAAGCCTGTTCATGTGAATGAAAGAACAGCTGACTGACAGATGGTAAATACAATTAGACGAAGTGAAGGGAGGGGTGTCGGTGTGTGTGTCTGTGTGTGTGTGTGGGTGATGTGTTTTTTTTAGGATGGTCACACCTCGGTGCTGATGGCTCGGGTGTTGGTGTAGAAATCGGGAGGCCGGCCTCGCTGGGTCTCCCTCAGCAGGGAGCCCCGGACGGTGGGCAGAGGCATTGCCAGTGCCTGGTTCTCATAGTGTGTGGGCATGTAGGTGATGCGCTCACCACCGTTGCGCATCTCATCAGTGGTACGAATGTAGAAGGGCGAGTCATAGGGTGAGCAGGTGGGGCAGTAACTGCGTTGCCCCCCTGTGGGTTTGGTGGGGTCGGAGGATCTGGGCGCCTCTGGTGGTGACATGGACAGCGGGGTGATGATCGACCCGTCCAGGCCAGAGACACTGCAGGCGTTGCACGCAAAGTGTTGCTGAGAGACAGAGCCACTGTCAGACCCATTCTTCTTGCAGCAGTAGTACTGTGCGGACAGAGTGCATTACATGTTCAATACAGATTTGTAGCATAAACTGCACTACAGTCTACAACTTTGGGTTTCTTAATATGTGCAATCTTATTTTCTCAAAATATATTCAGAAATGCAAATAGAATGAGGTGCAATGCACTTTATCCAATATAACCAACATGCTCCAAGATTGTTGCATAGTCAAGGGCTATTTTCTTGATACAAAATTAGTAACGGCGAAAGGCAAACATACATTTTCAAAGCTTATTAAGGTTGAGGTTTTTAGTTTAGTAAACCAAAGTCAATATAAAATGATCTAAACTGTCTAAAGTCTGAATATCCAAAATACATATATTAAAAGAGTAACATTTCTTGCTATCAGTATAATATGATTATTTTCATAAATGTAATGACGATTTAAAACAATTTGTCCACAGTCTCCTGTGAGCTGATGTGATAATACAATGTGGCAGAAGGTTTAATATTGAAGTGTGATTTAAATATGTTTAAAACACACACTTAGTGAGGCGTACCTGGAGTCTACAGTAACAGAGCACAGCTATGATACACAGAAGTATCACTGTGGCCAGTATTCCCCCGGTTATGACAACAGTTCCAGCTGTCATCCGACCAGCTCTCCATCAAACTCTGACACAGGCACAGGAAGTGACATCATTAACAAGAGCTCCTCACTGCACAGCACATGTGAAGGTTAATCAAATCAGGCGAGGGTCATCATTACAGTAAACACAGATGGAATATATGTTCTATGTGCGTTACTACTCAAAATGTCATTCTGTAATCATGCAGGGAGAATTAGGTAGAAAACATGCATTATTATAGATATTGACTGCTATCATGAAGAGACCTGAATATATATTTTGTATTCTTTTTCTAAACTTAATTTACTATTTATTTACAACCTTTAACACCTTGATAACCAAACTGCAAACTTTTTGCAGCGTAAATGACCACATGATGTCAATCTTATTGTCTAAATATACACATATGGGGAAACATTTTTGTATTAGTATTTAACTTAATATAACTGAAAACCAGAAACATAAATCAAATAATATTGTAAAATCATATATGAAGCACTTTTTAGATTAACAGAACAACATTTTAACAATTTCTTTCATGTGGTATAACCTCGTCGTGTTTATTGTTATTATACTCACGTTCAGCAAAGTTGCTTAACACCTGAAAGCAGAGAAATACAGTAACAGTAGTAGTTATATTAAATGTCACAGATCGGAGAGACAGACAGACAGACAGACAGACAGACAGACAGAGTCAGAATTACTTACATCAGAGGAGTGTTTGAAGGTTGCAAGGGTGTAGAGGTCAAATCAGAAGTCAAAGGTGAGAGGTCACACCGCTGTATAGCCACACTGTGTGAACATCTGAGCAATAGGAAGAAATGGGAAACCATTCAATTGAAGAAGCTTTACACATTGTTTCTCCACAAGGTGGCACAAAGAGAACAGTAAAATATCTCTCATAGACACGCAAACATTCAGCCTTTTGGCACTAGATAATGCCTTGAAATGACTACGATGAAAAGGAATGAAGAAGAAGGGAATAAAGGAAGAATGGAAACTAGCAAAAAAGTAAAAAAGATTAGTCAGAAAGGGAGGAAAGAAGGAAAAGGGGAAGCAAGGTAAAAAAGTCATGATTATGATACATAAATGTACACAGGGCATATACATTTACCATTGCAACCACACACAAAACTAATATTGAATTACATACTGTACATACCAAGGTTGGACAAAATAATAGCAAAACATTTTGTGATGCAATGTAAATCAGTATTGAGTTGAAAAAACCTTTCTCTGACACAATCACAAATTACTTAAACTTGCATTCTTTCTATTAGCGAGCAGGGGACGACGCTGCTGGTTGCCTAAATAAGTCATATTGTGTAGAAGTCTATAATTAAATGACCCTACTTCTCAGTAAACATGAGTTTATGGTCACAATTGCTAGTTATAAGCTTCTCCAACACAGTATGATGTTCATTTAGTAAATAATGGTCCCATTTAGAGTAAAATGTGTGTGTGCGAATCAGTAAATGTTTACATGTAGCGTAAAGTGCTCGGAAGTCGGAACACTAGAGAAGTGTTAAATAAATGCCAAGAAAGTCAATATAAATAAATAAATAAATAAATAAAGTCCATTACCATAAACACAGCCTTGTCATTGTATTTATATTCTGTTTCTGTAGATGTCACTCTTTTCACTGTCTACTCTGCCAGGGTAGTTTCAGAATTTCTCAAATTAATGTTTGTTTTTCTCAAATTTTGCTACAAATAATCAGTGAAACAGAACTCATTGGTCACATCACTGCTGTCAAACAAAGAAGAAAAAAACTGAGAATAATAAATAATAACATCAGAGCCCCCTAATCCTCAGATGTGTATATTCTTGAGCAATATCACTTTATCGCAGCCACAATCAAATACACACTAACACATGCATGCAGCATTACAATATGGCAGAGCAGCAGTAAAAGTGATTTAGTGACGAGGGACTCTGTTGTTAAAGGGGTTTAATCTGCATGCTGAGGCTTGTCTAGATGAAGTGAAAGCTATCACTCTTGATAAAGACGTGCCAAATCTATGATGGGGGGCGTTTAATGAAAGGAAAGGAAGGATGGAGAATAAGGGAAAAAGGGATAGAGAAGGTAAGAATGTATGCATGTAAGGAAGGTGGAAATTAGGAAAGGGAGAAATGAAGTAAGTAGCATTACGGGTAAGAAACACTCGCATTAACATTCTTCTGCATGACCACACAGAGCTCATTTCTCAGCCTGTCACATCTGATTCCTGCTGTTTGATGTCTGCATTGACTAAAGCGTGTTTGTGTATGCTCTGGTTTCATGTGAGCAGTTTGTCCTGATGTGATAGATGAAGAATGTCAGTCCATCATTGTGCAAAATGTCAATGAGGTCCATATTTAATAAGATACCTGTTTATTGAGCTCCAGCTACCTTACTATTGAGATGGTTGCATCTACTAGTCTCGCCAGATCACCACAGTAAGAAGCTCAGAGAAGAGCAAAGCAACTAAACCTTCACTCAGTGGTACCAACCAAGAACTGTGATTACCTCTCAGAGGTGCAGTACAAACACAACACTCATTAGACACCAAACAACCTAAGGCCGATAATTTGATCTGATAATTTTTCGTCTTTCAATTCAATCATATATTGTGATGAAATCATATATTGTGATATTATGATTGAGATTTACGTTGCCTACATACCAAATACTTTTAATTATGAAGTTAATTAGCAGGAGTAGGCTATACAAAACCATGTGGTTATTTCATATACATTATTTATTTATTGATAATGTATTTATTGAATGCATCGTGGTATGAATATAGCCCAGCCCTACTTAATGTGCAAGATGATGGGAATAAGAGACTATAGAAATGATATGTAAGAGACTTGACTCTGCATTGTGCTGTTCTGGATTTCCAATATAAATGAGATGTCTGCTGAGAAAACCTTTTCACACCTGTGCCCTTGGTGGCAATTACAAACATGACAACTTTGACTTTCTGGCAGTCCAATATGATTTATTGAAAGAGTACTCCACCAATTTACTATGCACTACCATTGTCGGAGTGTATCAAAATCAATGCAGCAGAACCAGATATATCCTCAACCTCTCCGAGGCCACATTACCCACGATGCATATTGACCACCACCAGATAATTTGAATACTTGGGTGCTATTAGTGCATATAGTCACAAACTACGAGCCACAAGCGAAATGCTTTTGTAATGATTGTGCATGGGGGGGATCACATGACCTGCAATTCCAACTTTGGCTACTATCAGGGGCGGACTGGCAACTGGAAGATCACCAGTAGGCCGACGGGGTTGGGCTGGTCCAATACGGCCCACCTCCATCACCAACTGGCCCTCGCTTCGCTCTGACATCGCCAGCCATGACTATATTCTATGCTATACAGAACACGTTAAATGTACTTTAATAGCTAAGACCAAACATCACTGACGAAATGTTATACTACTCCTCGTGATCTGTAGGCCTACTCATGGTTTCGATCTTCGTTACTGTGTTGTTGAAACGCTCCCAGGGTGAAGATGGCAACAGTTCATGTATTTGCAGGTCAAGACAAACATCTGCAACAGTACTTTTGATTCAATGTTTATATGTTACGCTGTTACAGGTTACGCTTGCGCGACTCGCCGTTTCTTGGCTTCTTGCCAAAAGCTGACCTCGCGACCCCCCCTCCCAAAAAGCCATAGTTCCGGGTTTGCAGCCGGGTTGGAAGAACTGAGTGACGCCCCCTCAAGGAGCCTCACCAACCGGCCCTCGCTTGAGAGGAGTACTCCTTGACGTGCAAGCTCCCTCAGTGAGTACACCTGGGCCCGTGGGAACTCGGTTAGGAGGTGTTTGCAATAACCCAAGCATTGTCTCAGAAATTTTTTTTTCTTCTTATTGTTCAACAATAAAGTTGACCAATGCTTTATAAATTCCCAATTTGTCTCAATAATAGTCATAATACTTAGTAATTATCTATCTTTTTACATTTTTTTTAAATTACCCAAGTCCCTTGGGTACCCAAGTACTCATGCAGAACAGCTGAGCGTGAAGCAGCCAAGCAGCTATGACTAAACAGTGCAGCTGTTCCAATGAATCTGACTGACAATACAGGAAGTTAGGTTGCTGAATAAAACGCATCCAATCCCCGGATTTCTGATTTCTAATTATTTCAATTATTTATACTATATATATATATATATATATATATATATATATTTTAGACAGCATAAACAACTAAACTTAAGTACAAAATAGGAGGTTGACTGCATTTCTATTGCCTCTAAACGCAGCTCACAGCTAATCTTGCTAACAATGGCAAAAGTGCTGGCAGAGCTAACAGTGTTTACTCGAGGGGGAACCGGGGAGTCAGTGCTACGCTTCTGCAACAACGACGTCTGTCGGGACAGCGTTATCAGCTGTAACCATATGAGAGCAGTGCAGAGCAGCTGCCGTACTAACCAGTGGGGCTAAAAGCATGCGCGGCCGGCCTGTAAATTTCAACAAAGCGAAAAAGAAACTCAGATAACACACACACAGAGACTTCATTCTCTGCTCAGGTAGACATTACTCCACTGTATATTCACAAAGCATATAGGTGTTTGCTTCTATATTACACTTTGAAGGATGAATATTGCTCCTAGCAAAACAAAAACATTGTGTCATGTTTTCGTTCTTCAGCTGTCATTTCCCTGTTCATTGCAATGTGGAATGATTGTGTCCATTGTCAAGACACTCCAAAATAGATCAACGTTAGTGTGCATGTTATATTTTTAAGCATTTAAGAGTGACTCCATTACATACCATTACAATATGAATACAGAAACTACCAGCAGCAAAAGCAGATGAGGCAGGTTGACGTCAGCAAAAAACTAAAGGACAAAACTGCATCACACATTAGCTCCCGAGACGTGTCAAGCATCTCAAACTGATGATATGTCCCAGTGTTATGAGATTTTGAATGGGTTTCTTCATTAAAACAGACTGTGCTGGAAGTGCTGTCAGACTCTGAGGAGAAGAAAAGGAGGTGGTGCGGCTCCCAGATGCTGCCGTCTGAACCGAGCTCATAAACCATGTTTCTGTCAGAAAGTACACTAGCCTTCAATTATTTGTGGAGACCAAACTGGATGGCAGCTGACAGATTCCTCTTAACATCGTTCATCATAACTCTCTCCAGTGAGTGCAATCTCAGATTCAGTACACCAAACTATTTTTCATAATTAATGCCAGCACCATGACTTGTACTGCATGGAGGAAATGGAGTCACCGCTGTCACCACGTCATCCTTTACTCAAACACAAAACAACAGATTTGTTTTCCTCCCAGTTAACATGTTGATCTGCAAGCACTTTCAGACACACTTGTTGGATGGATTCATTTGAGTTCACTCCATCTGACAAACTACAGAGGGAAATGACATATCTGCATCAGCACACGTGCAAACTCTCATGCTAAGCACAGACAGAAAGAGAGCTGGATCAGTCACCATTGGGTCCAGATTAGAGTCGCCCTCGATCCCCAATACTGCCTGAAGAGCCCTGTATGCTGATAAGACTCTCACACACGCATACTGCATACAGAATTCACTCAGGCAATCATGTTCTCATGCATTACCAATTAAATCAGGACATCCTAATAAAACACCCATTAGAACAGACACCAATGGGAACTTTTAGCCATTTCATAGTGATTTTTTTTTTAGCTCTGTGAAACAGACATGACAGCTGTCAAAAATACACTTAACGAGCAATAAGTCCATAGATATATCCGTCAAATTTGCAAGCATAATAATATAAAAACTATGGATGTGTCTTAGTTTAACCCCGTGGATGATGAAATCCTCACAGAATCCATTCGGTGTGTCACTTTGTTGTGAGTTGGAGCTGCACTGTAATCTGGTGCTCAGCACATTATAGTTTGGGGAAAGCCGTTATTTTTCTTTAGAGCTTGAATCTGTAACATTTTAGCCTGAGGGAGAAATACATTTTTTCATGCCACCATTAATGTTCAAATTCCCACTTTGACACCTGTCAGGCATCTTGGTTCGTCTATGTGTATCCTGCGGCTGTAAATAATGCTGGTGTCTGTTAATGGTTATACCTTCTATTACATTTTGTTACACTAACCTGACAGCATATGTGTGACATTTTGGTATTATCCAGTATACGAATGGGTCATTCATTTTTATTCAAAATTGTGAAAGTCATATAATAATCCACCATTTGCAGCAAAACAAATCTGTTTAACTGTCTCTTTTGGCTGGTTTGTTTTTTCCCCTTTAAAATTACTTTGAAGTAGTCTGGTTTCTAAATCATTAATCACATCTTATTTGTTCAGCAATATAAATAGGTCTTGTGTTTTGCTCATTGACAATTGTATGCCTCAGGCGAAGAAACAATTAGACAAATTAGAGATTTAATATGAATTGAGAAGCAAACTTCCTTCATAGCTATCTGACTACCTAGCTACAGCCTTTACAAATAGCAAAAGAAAAATGGCACAAAAATGACGGCAAGCATGAATGACGTTTTTGCAGATACACAGGTTCTTTTATGTGTCAAGATAATAGGGTTTTTTTTGTGTTTTGATTGGTTACCAACCTCAAAATGACCTCTAGGGACAAGTAGAGAGAGCAGGAGATTGGCAGGGGAAAAAAACTTAATTCTCTTTTATTCCTGTTATTCTTAAAGTGAATATGAGTGACCTTTAACCTTTAACTGGCAATGATTGCACATCTGCAATCATTGGTCTTTCATATTTTGTGGGTTTTATCTGCTTATCGGCGCCCCATTGCTTCCACTTCCATCATTGCGTTACTTTGTCTTGTAAATTATTCTCTTTGTAGGATAAATAATAGATGAAATGTGTAGGATAATGATGTACTGCAGGTTTCCCATATGCTGTTTTTGGCAAATCGGGGTAATGAGAATATCTCTTGAGCAACCTACTTCTCCCCCTCTTTCTCTGATGTAGTGTTCCCTATGGAGTCTCTCTGCCTCCAGTCTTCAGGATAAGCTGAAGGACCTTGACTGCCCTGGAGGATTTTTACAAGATTGATTCTTTGGATCTTATATTGTTCAGACGAGCAGGTGGCTAGTGTCAGTATCTCCTCTCCGAAACACACTAAAAACATAATCCATGCTTGACATAAATGACACAGGTTCGAACCCCCCAGGTTGTCCTGGCAAACAAGTATATTTGAGCAAGACACCAACCTGCTCGCTCATCCGTCAAAATGTGTGACATCATCTGAGGTTTTTTGCAATTTTGTAATTTCAAATGAAACGTTAATAAATTAACTTTCTTTATGTAAATCCCCTTTAAGCCTATAATCTGGATCCTAAAAATAATGCATTGAAGTCAAGCTAAATGGAATACTTGTTTTACTGTTGACATGTTGGAGGTTTTCACCAAAGAAGGGTGTCTGTGTCCCTAACATGTAACTGTCAAGAAATCTCATCTCATTATCAGTAATACATTTACGTAATTTCTTACTTATGCAGTTCTAAAACATTCACCTGGATTTTGCACCATACTTCCATTATACTATTTTCTACAAGCAGCAAGATTCTAAAGGTGAATTTGTGACAAAGCCTTGCAAAGACTCCGTTTTTGCTAAGGTTGGGCATTGTTTAGTTTTTAGCAATCTGATTCTGGAAAAAATATTTTGGTTCCTGTTCATATTTCATGCGCTGTTGTTGAAAAATGGGCAATGCAGATGAAAGCAGTCCATCAGAAATCAATAAGGAGAATCAAAAAGCATATTCTTATTAAATCCATGTACTTTTGTTCAGAACTGGTTCTCGATAGCCAACCCTTGTTTGCAATACATGGTAATCAGTGCAATGACAATAAACCAGGTACAAGATTGGTAAACGCTGTGTGAGAGATGATGACATTGATTTACCACTTATTGGTGAAACATACAACTGGTTAAAGTACGGGTTAAGAATATAAAATTGAAATGATTATGCAACTGTGTGACCTGTTTCTCATCTCAGTGTTATTCGTAAAATAATTGTGTTAATAGTTCAAAGAACTGAAACTAAAACAGGAAGCAAAGACCCAGTTCTCAGTATGTGCGTCACATCAGTTGTGGGAAGAGTTCACTTTCAGTCACCAGCTGTACTTTCATACTTGACCTTGTCACACCACAATGACAGATGTGAAAATTGTGGGCTGCCTTTGCAAGGTTCATTTCACCAAAGATGTGGCTGAGGTAAGTGGAAGACTGATGATCCCTCCATCAATGTCAATCCAAGCCCCTGAACCAAGGTATTGAGGATCTGTTTTTCCATAACTTAAACTCTTTTCAATTCCTGTCAACTTCAGGAGTTGGTTTCAGCAGCAGCAGCTCAGACACAAGGCCAACCTAACTATGTAATAATTAATAGAAATATGTAAGCACGCATTATTCTGGAAAACCACCATTTTCTCATCGAAGCTCTATGGCTGCCGTTGTAAACGGAGAGAAAACAAGTCCCACATCCAAATGGGATTCATGGTCACAGTTGAAATGTAATTTGTCTAATCCTGTTATCTGGCCTTCCAAAGGCTTTCCTTCTATCTGTTTCCTCTCTGTCGTCTCTGTTGCAGCCCAGCGTGGGCGTCTGTGTGTGAGTTTGTGCATGTTTGTTTTTTTGCTTGCGTGGGTTTTAACCCTTTTTTGGTGTTCATATTTTTGCTATTCAGCCAGTGTTCGTGGCTCTGGTGGACCCGCTGCATTTTTTGTTTTTACCCTGAGGTCAGAGCATAGAACCCTGAGATCAGAGCATAGAACCCTGAGATCAGAGCTTTGCACCCTGAGGTCAGAGCATAGAACCTTGAGGTCAGAGCATAGAACCTTGAGGTCAGAGCATAGAACCATGAGGTCAGAGCATAGAACTCTGGGATCATAGAACTATGAGATCAGAGCGTAGAACCCTCAGGTCAGAGCATAGAACCCTGAGATCAGAGAACCCTGAGGTCAGAGCATAGAACCCTGAGGTCAGAGCATAGAACCCTGAGGTCAGAGCATAGAACCATGAAGTCATAGCATAGAACCCTGAGGTCAAAGCATAGAACCCTGGGATCAGTGAACCCTGAGGTCAGAGCATAGAACGCTGAGGTCAGCGCATAGAACGCTGAGGTCAGAGCATAGAACGCTGAGGTCAGAGCATAGAACTCTGAGGTCAGCGCATAAAACCCTGAGGTCAGAGCATAGAACACTGAGGTCAGAGCATAGAACGCTGAGGTCAGAGCATAGAACGCTGAGGTCAGAGCATAGAATGCTGAGGTCAGAGCATAGAACCCTGAGGTCAGAGCATAGAACGCTGAGGTCAGAGCATAGAACGCTGAGGTCAGCGCATAGAACGCTGAGGTCAGAGCATAGAACGCTGAGGTCAGAGCATAGAACTCTGAGGTCAGCGCATAAAACCCTGAGGTCAGAGCATAGAACACTGAGGTCAGAGCATAGAACGCTGAGGTCAGAGCATAGAATGCTGAGGTCAGAGCATAGAACACTGAGATCAGAGCATAGATTTGTTACTAATGAAGATTATTCACCGTCTGTCAAAGCTGCACTGGGAAACTGGGAAGCTCAGAATGAAATCACAGGATTTTGGATCATTTCATTTTAGTTAATGTTGCAAGGTGACAACCACAGCTCATGTTTGGTGGTTGCAGGGCAGCTCTAACTAAAAGCGATGATGGTATATCACTAAAAACATGAACAGCTGAAGAACATCTGGTGATTTACTCTACTGTAACAAATGTGAGCTGTCCATAGTGCTGAAGTGATGTTACTGGAAGCACTACCTACAGCGTGTATGTTATTTTGTCCTTGTTGTTAAACCTAATAAATCTACTAAAGTGTGAAGACTGGTTGATTGAGCTCTATTGAAGGTTTTTGTGTAGATTATTGCTTTAGAAATTCAGTGTGTGTCTGTGAACTGCCGGATGCATGTTCCTTCTTCCTACACACAATTGAAAATAAACATGTGAAAATAAAAGTGTGATAGGAATATAGGGGTTCTTGGGGTGTGGCTCGCTGTTAAGAAGGTCAATAGTATCTCCTTATGGCTTGCTAACACTGTTGAGAGTTACATGGACGGCAGACTGCTTTTGGGGGCAATTTTCTTTTTTTTAACTCAAAAACAGGATTGTAGGATACGGCTTCAAGCTCCAGTTCTAAATCTCTAAAAGAGCATAAATCGGCATTGCTGATAACATGTATACTAGTCATACCCTTCTCTATATGCAATGTACATGTAACAAAATGTGTGTTGTTACTTTACAATTGAGTAGTAATAGGACATATGTATGCATTATTTGCATTCTGTCCATTATTACCAATTAAATTATTTACTGTATATTGTGTAGCTTTTGGAGGCTCTCCGAAGGTTTAACCCATAATCAAAAATTTTAATGAATATGTGAAAAGAGAATAACTGATGGGAATAGAAGCTGTTAAATAAATAAACTGTGAAAATAGATCAATAATAACAAAGGAAGAGGAGGAACCACCAAATGCAAAAAGATTTCATGAACTCAATATGTGCACAAACACAGACCCTTTCTTCTTTGAGGCATGTGATATCAGGTGTTAACACTGCAGTTTGATTTCCTTTTTGCAGTTAGTCAGATATTTTGTTAAGTGTTAATAGGTAAAAATGCCCTTATAAGTCCTTGTAGAAGACATTTCTTGACATTATTATGTGTTCATCATTATTATTACACATGTATTACTATATACGTGTTATCATAGCAACATTCTCACATTTGTTATTGGATGATAAGACATGTACAAACACTTAGAAGAAGCGTGTTTACAGTTTATAGATTTAGCTTAAAAATGTTAACTAAAGCCTTATTGCTATCAGGACTTGTAAGGGCCCTGTTACCTCTAACGCATATTACAAGGACCTTAATATAAGGCTTTCTAGTAATTTTTATTCAATGGGTGTGAAAAATTCTGTACAAGCAAACAAAAAGAAAAGGAAACAACCAAAGAACGATTCTCCCCTTTTGAAACTTTACACCACTGAGCGTCATTCGACATGTTTTTGATGTAAAAATGCTCCAAATGATAATGATAAGTACATTAACATCACAGACACTTACACATTACTTTGAAAAGCCCTCTTCATGGGGACCTAGAGGAGCTCAACCAACCGTTATCCCATCTTCGCTCTAAGCTGTCGCAGCAGTTACGGCCCAGTAGTCAGTAGAGATTGATGACACTGAACATTTTAGTTCAATTACTTGATTTTGCTTCGAGGTCATTTGGGGTGAAGAATGCAATGAATGTGAAGAACCACTCCCAAGAATGGTGCTCTTGGCCCTGTTAAAGCACATGATCAATACAGGCGGTAAAACGGCTTCGTCCCCGTGAAGATGAAGGGAGATAGGACGACAGAGAGTTGGAACAGTTTCGTCTTTTTCTCCGTCCAATCTGGACCATGTTGTGATGCCGTATATACGCTGCTGGCAGATTTATAACTGGTGTACGTTATGCCGCTATGCAGTTCTCCAGGCTACTGTACTCTAGCCTGCCAGCTCCTGATTCAGCCTTTCTACACACTCACTGGGACTCAAGATGTGGTGAATACCTTCACTCGCATGGCAAGCATAAGATTAATTACTCATGGTCCGTCTCTTCTTTTATACACACGCCAAACACAACTTCCTCCCTTTCTATAAAGGCCCAGATATTCATGCCAGTGGGATGGCTGTGGGTGACTTCTACTCTCTATGGTTCTCCTGCTCTTTTACACCCCGGACTGCCCCCTCTTAGTCAACAAGTCCACTACTGGTCTTAGTCAACTGAGATTTATTCTGTTTTTTCATGATGATGAAAAACAAACTAATCTCTGCTTTTGTGTGATTCTTATTGGAGAATCAATTAAATCAACTTCTATAATCAATAAATACGTTTATTTCTTGTTTTTATTTTCTGCAATGCACCGTGAACTGCATTATGAATCCTACGATACATAAAGATTGTCATTGTTTATATGTTATGTAACCAGTGCTCTATGGACAATTTTACTTTGTTCTCAATGAGTCTTCCCATGCTAAATAAAGTTTGATAGTCCCAGCTGTTGGTAAGAGAGTGGGATCACACAAAATGCATAATTATTTCACATTTTCTCAAAATCCATCAGCTCAAATCACATCAGTGAGTGAGGGGCTTTCTGGTGAGTCCATTAAAAACTACAACAGGCACAAAGCCAGCATCAGAGAGCTCATAAACTATTGCATGAAGGAGATTTTGCCCCAAAACAGTGCAACAGAAGCTGTTGAAGTGCCCTTATGTACTGATGCAACTGCTGGACCTGGAGCCAGCAGTAGATTGTGATCTCCCAGGTTTGAATGCATGGACCCGTACAAATGTAGAGCAGGACGGTGTTTGAAATGAGCATGGAGCACAGCTCGTTTTCACAGGGAAAGTCTGCAGCAATGTTCAGCAAACATGGAAGGTAAGGTTCACCAGTGGTTTTCCACAACTGCTGACTGTTTTGTTCAAACAGGGCCTATATATCTATTTGGTGCTGACTGTTTCTTTTTCTTTCTTTTTTATTACCATGCCATAAAACTATGTTAGGAGAATGTTGAATTGGGTTTAAACTGTTCTGAAAATCTTGTACATCATTTACACTTAAATGCTAATTGAATGCATCCATTGCTGTTGTAAACAACCAAATAACGAAAAGAATAGCAGCACACAACAGAAACACAATGTGAGAAGGGCACTGTGTATCTATGATCGTATCGCTTTCAGCTAACATAATCTTGCTGAAAGCTTTGATACGGCCCAACTTGTTGCAACAAAGGGAAATAATTCATATATGATCAACATAAAGAATAGCATAATATAATGAGGTCTGAGGGCAGACCCACAGACATGAAAGTGAATATGGATAGTGTCATTTGATTATTAGTTTTTTATAATGTTCTTGGAACACTTCTCTTTTCTCATTTTTTTGATTGGCAAACATAATGAATCATGAAACAGTTCACTCATTGTCATTGTCTTTATCCAATGGGTCTCTATCCCATCATGCTTTGGGTACACGGATGGAAACACCCGGGACAGGTTGGGGTCAGTCACATTTCAAATTTCTAATATTGACGTGGGATTTGCTGTGACATTGCTGTTGGGGTTGATTACAGGTGCAACAGAGCATGTTTCAACCAGAGAGGGCAGTGAAACATGGCTTTTCATGAAGTTACTTTTTTTTTTAAACAATCTTATCCATTGAGCTACCGACCCGCTTTCACTTCAAACTGGAAAAAATCTAATTGATTTTCTAATGGATTTTCTAGTTAATTTACATCCAGTTCAGACAGATTTGAAGTGAATAACTTGAACTGAAAAAGGGAACTGACGTTAAACATGCATACAGCTCTGCGTCTGTCTGCTTTACGAGGTTTGCAGAGGTGTGATAATAGCTGCTCAGCTCCATCTCTGCTGTCCTGCGATATGCCAGCTTCCCTTTCACACTTGGCAGCAGAGCAGCATCACTGAACGCACACCCAGTATAGGGCAGCCGGGGAATCTGTAATTGTTGTACCTCCATTCTGCTGGTCAGCACGACAGTCTCATAAAAGGAGAAGAAATGGTCCAGCTTCTATCTTTGAGGGAGTAATGTACCACGGATATTACATTAGCATACATTCACATGGGCATTTCATCTGTGACAGTTAATAAAGTGAGGGAGCACAACCACAGATGGCAGAGCCAGCAGGCGGAAGAAACGGCTTCTGAGGTGCCTTGCTCAGGAGCAGAAAAGCATAATTGAAAGTTAGGGTTCATTGAAATCCAAGCATTCTCTAGGGACCTGTAGACATCCTTGTTTAGCCATGAGGAATTCAACCATCAACCTTACAATTAGCCATTTGCCTGTGAACTGATGTGTGGGACCAACATTTTCATAAGTGGATTCTCAAAGTTCAGTCCTTCTGTAATGTGTGTCTTACATTTTGTATATATATGACAGAGTTTACCTGACATGTATATATATTTATATATATATGATAGTGGATAACTTCTAAGCATTATACAAAATGTAAGACACTAACGACATTGTGCAGCTATTGTAAAGTAGTTCAACTTCTTCTCCGTCTGCTTTTAAGGTTTTGGGATCAAACAAACATTACTGTATTTCCCCTTTTACATTTCCAATCCGATTCTGAATGACATAAAACATGAGGCTGCACTGTGAATATAAAACATGGCCACCTTGATCAGTGTGTCAAAAGAAAGGCATCCCACTAACAGTCCAGTCTTCTTCAACTCTAGAGCCTTTTGTCAAAATGGATGCATTTGAAATAATCCGTCCTGAGCACCACACACTTTGCAGTTAGCCTGAAAGGGGAGGTGTGAATTTGAGAGTGCTGCTCATGCTCAAGGCCATTTCAACACGCAGCTGTGCAAAAAACACAGAACCTGTGACCTTCAGCTGACAGGACGGTAACTGGATCCTCGGTGCCATCCTGCTAACAGTCAGGCAGACCCAGAAGGAGAAACGCTTCCAGGACAAAGAGGGACTCAGATCTCCTCTCATCTCTCTGCAGTAGTCAGGTTATTGTTTTCATATTTGTGAAAGCAATAACCCACTGTTTTGTCAAAAAAAATAAACATCAGTAAAACTCACAAGGGAATTTAACAAATATCACTGAGGTTTTTAGACAGGTTCATAGTCAAAATATTTTCAATTATTCAGCCACAAAACCTTTGTTCTGAGTAAACGCTTAACCTGTAGGGCGTGGTATGTCTCCAGTCTTTGACCCGAGTAACGATGGCAATCCTTCCACATGCAACCCTTGTTTGGATCAAGAAATAGAGACACAACTTGGAAAATGGTAAAATCTCTGACACCCATTACATCTGGAGAACATCTGTACCTTTACATGCTCAGCAATGGCACTTATTATTCATTTAATTTCCCTCTAGGGACTGTATTGCAACTCGTTCCGAGTAAGATAAACAGAAAAACGTCTTGTTGCGTGTGTAAGTGTAAATGTTGGATTTAAGCTTCAAGCAGTCCGAAGACTGCTACATGAAGAGTTCTACAGTTAATTTTTTTTTTGAATAAAACAAAGTTGGGGAGCTGGTGGGTGTAGTGACGACAAAGAGCTGAAATTGTATGAAAGCAGACACATAAAGGATAAAAATAGGATGAATAATAAGGAGGTCTATGCATGGACAGTGAGAGAGGGGTGTTTTTTCAGCGACGAAGGTTTAGGCGAGGGGATGAACAGGAGTGATATGGATCTTTAGCTCAAATGTCCCTAGTTTAATTCCCAACTAAGGAGCACAATATTTTCACATCTGGGAAAGATTTGTGCCCTTTAACAATTAGGACAAAAGAAGATGTCCAAATTGTGTTCTTGCACATAATTTTATTATCAATCTCTATTACTGAAAATCTAAAGTCATTTCACATTATTTTAGGTGACTGTTGACGGAGAGGAAATGTCATTCTGGCTTGAAGTGCTGCCTTTGTAAGTATTTGGAGGATGGTATTTTTCTGCGTGCATGCCTCAAGGCACATATCTGACTCTGTGTGAGTATGTATATGTCAAAGAGTATTGTGTCATTTTAGGGATGTGCACACTTACGTTTGTCAGTGTGATGAAGTGTATGTATAAGTGTGCATGTCTGCATGCGTGTGTTTTTAGATGAGTCACCACAGATACAGCAGCCAGCAGCAGTAGAGCAGCGTTAGCAGATAACAGCATTTCTGTTCCAGAGGCCTCCGGCTCTGCCAACTAGCCTTCCTCTCACTGGCCTCATCCTCACCCAGCCTGGCTGCGCTCACATCCACACGCCACACATCACTTTACACAACAACACAGTAAGAGTCACAAACCGGGATCCAAACCACATAAGCAACAATTAATATCTGCTCAGACTGACTGAAGCTGGCGACAGACCCAGGAGTTAAGTTTCCCTCCTTTCTAATGCTGCAGTGCAGTTTGGACACAGCTCGTCTCACCTTTAAAGTGTAACTACAGTTCTCTCAACTTGCGACTGCATGGCAAGAAATACTGATCCAGCTGCATGAAAAACCTTGAGGGCTTTTCAATAATTCACGCACCACTCCTGAAACACAGAAACACTTTCCCTGGGTAGCCACCCCAAACCACACACACACACACACACACACACACACACACACCTTAAAAACACTTTTCCATGCATGTTGTTCCAGATGCATTGAGTGGTGTCAGCAGGAGGAAGCAAGACATGACTTTACATCCTAAAGGTAGGCTGAGTACAGTCGTCCGCCTCCAGAAAGCAAGAGAGACTAAATCTATGACTTTCCTACAGTGTCTCTATTTTGATTAAAACATTACTCCACACAACCAAGCACAGATTATGTGGGGACTCTTTATTTTAATTACAGCATGATGTATGTCACAAACAAAGCCCACTAACCCTCACATGTTCATGGCAATCTTTTGTGGACCTGATGCAAGATTGCCGGTCACGCTTAACAGCAAAATTAAACATGTGCTTGACTAAGAAGTCTTCTTTTTGACTGGCCAGCCTCACTTTTCAATTTGAGGTTCTTCAATGTATTTTTTTAGTTGCACAACCATGACTCAGATACTTCAAAATGTTAGAGGAACATTTATGCACGAAGACCATAAACATTTTAAGATACAGACGGTTAAATGAGGCCAATTCTCAGTGTCTGCATAAGGGTAGAGATTAGGATTGCAGGATTGTAACATTTCCAGTATTTCATAACATACAACATATACAGGCTGGTGAGGACGTACTATATTACTAAAATAGTGTTGCTTTTAGCTGCGAATCACAACACCAGGCACCGAGTCCTTTGAAGACGTGTCCCCGGTTCAAACAAGGTCAAATCATTCCAGTATTTCTTCAACTGAAGTAAAAACGCAAACTTCCTGAGCCATGAGGATTTGTCGGGGTTAATAAGGCAGCTTGGGTTAACGGCTACTTAAATTAACTGAGGTCAATCAAATATTTAGTTTCCTAGCCACAGCGGCTGTTACAGAACAACTTTGCACTGGCAGAGTAAATGTTGCTCACAGATACTTGTCATGGCCCTGTTTTGAACTGTTGGCACAGCACACCATTATACAACCTGTGTATTAAATACATTCTGTCTGTTGCTGCTGTGTTAGCTGTGACAAGCCCTGACAGCAGACTCCTCTGGGAAATCAGCCCACTTCCTGTTGTATCACAGCCACTGGAGGTGGAGGAATTATGAAGAGTGTGTGTGTGTGTGTGTGTGTGTGTGTGTGTGTGTGTGTGTGTGTGTGTGTGTGTGTGTTTAGAGTGAGGTGGAGACAGGGGGATATAGAGAGGCTGCTTTAGAGTTATTTAGTCAAGCTGTATTTACTGGCGCTTCCTCTGTGAGAAATGGGTCAGTTGATGTGGAAGATCAATACTCTTCACGTAGAGCTGCCATGTGCACAGAGTGAAGGAACATGGCAGCGGAGGTTTTGTTTGTCTGTTTATTGTGAACAGATCTGAGACAGAAACAAGCAGATGCAGAAACACAGGCAGCTTGCAAGACCGGTTTAGACACGTTATTAAAATCAAATTATCTAAATAAAAAAACTCAGGATTAGAGGTACAGTGATTGCTTTTTTTCTTTCATCCACTGTATATATAAAAGTAGCATCCTGTTGACAGTCAACTAGTACATACAAGTAGTCACAGTATTTGTATAATTTAAACCGTAACAGCTGGGTGATGTGTTGACAGATCGTTATTGTAAAGAGGGACTGGAGATTTGGGGAATTTCGAATGATACAAATATATGAGAGTTTTATATCTCAGTGAAATGACCGGTATGTCTCTGCTTGTTTGGTTACTATGCCCCCATTAATGATTTATTATAGCTAACATCCTAAAGCAATCCAGCGGTATTAGGTTTAAAATATATAGCACTTTCAATCGACCCATTTTTAACAGGAGCAGCCTCAGTGGAAATTGAAATGCCAGCAGTGTGAGTGCTTTGCTCATCATCTCAGGACCTTCACCTGTGCCCCCTTCCTGTCCAACATGCTTCATGATTGATTATCATCTAAATACAGGTGGCCGGAGTCAACTCCTAGCTGTGGCAGCCACCAGCTTCGCTTTTTATCTTTTCAATTAGAAGTGATGCAGTCTTTTAAAACCAAATGCCAGCAGCAGCAGCATGCCACCCAGACCAGACTGAACCAGAGTGAAAGAAGATCACAGCAGCAGCAAAATGGCAAAACCCCACGACTCCAGCTCCTGCTGAGCTGCTCCACGGTCACTTCCTCTCTTCTGGCAGCCTTGAAGGCACATTTCACGTTCAAGTGAATTGAAGTCACAAAGATCTCTGCTAGACAATGTGAACCTTTACATGTGTATGCAACTTAATGGGAGCGAATCCTTCACATCAAGGGTCCGAGAGAGAGAGAAGTATCTGCCACCTCTGGCATTTGAATCCAGAGACAATTTATCAAATAGAAAACATAAAACGTGACCTCCATCTCCCCTTTTCATCCATGCACATACCTGATCTGGTTACATGCTCAGATTGTTCAACTCAGGCTAATCCTGGGGAGTTTGACCGTGTAAAGCCACCAGCATCCTTCTCGCAGTCGGAGGAGAGCAGAGACGCGCTGTGCACGGGACTGCGGCGGAACTTCTCCAAGGATGAGCCGGAGTCCAGATCGCACAACGCCGCCAGGAAACCCCCACGCTCCCGCTATTGGATCAGCAGACTAAAGGTCAGAGGGACGGCTGCAGAGACAACCACGACAAGCAGCCACCGAAAAACGGAGCATAGTCACGGTACGCAAGCGGAGCCAACAAACAGGTATAGCACGAGGAGGATTGCTTCAGCACTTTTTACGCGCATGTAACGAGTAAAAAAGCTTCAACGTTCGCACACACCAGCGGTCTTCTCTGGACTCCGAGAGGGTAAACAAGCATCAGAAAGATTGAAATCTCAGAAATTCAAACGGACACATCCAACAAGTGAAGGACGAGGAGGTGAAATGACGGAGTTCGCTGCTGGGCGGACTGGGAGGTGGCGGTGGGAGGAGAGGAGCCGCCCCGATTCACACTGCCGCCCTGGCAAAGGACCTGATAGGTACATTTGAGCAAGATACTACTATAAAAACATCTGTGGAAATGTAGGGTTGTTATTAGAGGAAATGTTTCTAAGATATCATAAGAAGTAGGCTGCAGTCATGTTTGACACTTCAGACACAGAGAATATTATCAGACTATAGACTACAAACACAGTAGCAACTCGTAAAGATGCCAATGACAACCATAAGGATGCAAATCTTCTATAAGGTGATTACAAGTGATTAAGTCACTATTGATAAATACAGACACAAGTATCCATAAGGCTCATAACCTGAATATGATGGTTTGATCAGGATGTTCCCATTGGAAAAGACGGGTAATGTGGTTGTGTCTCGCACACAGTAAATAAATGCTTCAGGAACCCCCCCCCCCCTCCACACACACACACACACACACACACACACACACACACAGACCACTGAGCTACAGTAATTGATTTGCCCTCAATCATCTGGCCCTTAATCTACTTACTGTTGCAACCAAGTCAAAGCAAATATATACAGAGAGGGAAAGCCTGGTGGACCAGACAGGGCTGTGCTGCACCACCAAACTATGACACTACAAGAGTCTTACTACTGAAACACAGGAACAACCTGGAAGATGAAGGTGTTGAAAGTCAGGGAATCTGGGTCACACAACACCACATGCAGCAGTATTTTAAAAGCCTCAACAATCAGGTGGAGGGAGGTAAGACAGCAAACGAATACAGGTTGCAAAAGAAGGGATCAAAAGAAGAGTAATTGATTCTGCAGATCTGAGCTTTCTAATGTCTTTTGAAACTTTTGACTAACAAACAAAACGATGTACAGTCTCCACAAAAGTCAATGCACAGCAACATTTATTGAGTTACTGTGAATTTTATATTTACCCGATTGAGCCAGTAATTTCACCCTCAAAACTTTTATAAAAGGTAACATATTTTGCAATGAAATCAGCCCAAAACATTTTAAGGTTGTGTTCTGTGTTGAAATGTCTAATTTATGATTTAAAACTTAAAAGCTATGAAAGTGTGTTAATATTGCTCCTCAAATACCTGTTATAATTAGTGAGCAGTCATATTCTCTTAGGCTGATGCTTAGCACGCTGAACACTTGTCATGCTCTGTTTCCTTCCTTGTCATTGTTGCTGGGATTCATTTGTATCCACCAGCAGCACATTTTCAGCCACACCCATCTGACCATCAGCCTCCGTGACACTCCCACAGAAAAGCTAAATAGCTAACATTGCAACACAGTTTAAGAAGGAAGGAGATAAGACTCTCTGTGAAACAGCAGCTTGTGTTCCTGATCATTTGCAGCTACACAGCAGAGAGGAAGCTGCAGGGAGTGCTGGTTGTACAACTCCATAGTTCATCTGTGTTCATTCAGCCAGAAAACTGCCTTCCCTGCTGCAGAGAGGGATTTTTACTCTTGACCAAAATACAGACAAAGATTGAGTTGATGAGAAATGGTTGGCTTTGTTATTCAAAATGAATCACTGGTACACATTTTAAGCAGCTGGATACATCTAGGAAAAAACAAAATCAAACAAAATAGATTTGACTGTCAGTCTGCCAATAAACAAGACACCCACCCCCAGCCAGTCCAGACCAGCTCCTTGACTTAATAGAACCAGATGAATCTAAAGCAGAGGAGCTTTCTTTTTTTATCTCAGAAGAAAGATACACATAATTAATTTAAGCTGCATTGTGACCCAAACTTATAGGAACCATTTGGCATTGTTTTAAATACAATCACTGTGTTGCAGAGAGTCCAGTGGCTGGATAGCTTAGCTTAGAGGAAAAACTAGAACCAGGGGGAAGTAACTAGCCTGGCTTTAAAAACAAACAAAAAAATGCCAGGACCTCTATAGCTCACTCATTAGCATGCTATATCTTGTTTGTGTATACAAGATAAATATGTATAAACAAAAAAATGTATTTGTCTAACAGAGGGGTTATGAGATGAACTATTTGTTGGCAGGAAGCAGAGACGAGTAAGTGTAGCTCACAAAATGTAGAACTATTCCTTCACACCAAAGGTGACCCAAAACACTATAAAATCTGAAATGTATAAAAGAAATTAAAGATGACAGAGCAGGAGCACATCCAGAGTACAGAACTGGCTTGAGCGGAGATGTTGTGAGGAGTTTGGTGTGTATGATTTAAATGATGGTATTGCCTCTGCAGTGAACTGCCCAGGTGTGACACTAGATCTGGGCTTCAAACTGCTGGGTCAGTCAGCAGTGACCTCCCCTCTTTGCATCCAGGACCAAAGGCCTGCAGAATTACTGACAGTGGATTCCCCTTGAGTTGGTGGATCACAGACTCAAAAGGTTAGACGTTACTTTGTCCAGACAGTGCAGATAACAGTAGTTTAAAAAATAGCATCCCAGCAACAAGAATACATCATGTTAGTAAGACACGTACAGTGGAATAAGTTGAAGTGGTGGTATGGTGCAACAACATGTCGGTAATCAGGCTGATAGTTGGTGATGAGAATTAATGGGTTTGACTTTACCCATTATTCTTAATAAGAGGCCCAGCTGATGAGCTAAACATTGGCTTGTGATTGTTCGATTGGTTTGCCAGACAAGCTATCCATTACACTGATGAGCTCACTCCACAGCTTTTAGTCTCATTGTCAAGTTCACGACAGAGAAGAGAAGACGAGAAACGAGAGACTCTGTGCAGAATGACATATGTTACACTTATGTGCTGTTTTCATTTAAACAGAAGAAGAAGAAGTCAATGGTTAGCATGCGCAGTGATCGCCACAGGGGCTGAACAGACAAAGAAAAGAAATCCCATTTACCAAAACTACATTAACAGAAAATCCAGAACCAGAAAGTCCCAATCACACTGTTTGACTGACAGGTGGGTTGTGGGAAATGCAGTACTGAAACCCCATGACATTAGTTCTGGCACTGAAGGTGGAGAGTGAGTAAAATCTAATAAAGCAGTGTTTCTGGTTCTGTATGAATATGACGTATCAAATGAGCATACAACTATTGCACACACACTAACCTTCACAGCGGTTTGTGAGTGTGTGAAGAGGAAGCAACATCTCTATGGCAACCTGGGGCGTAAGAGGTCACTGTGTGTGTGTGTGTGTGTGTGTGTGTACAAAGCTAATGCTATTTCCTGTGCTGGGAGGCAGCTCCGACTTGATGCTTATCTGGGTTTGCCCATCCCTGATAGTTTAGTGTGCTGATTGGTTGTCTCTCCTGCCATGTCCACGTCTGAATAAAGATCAGTTTCATGTCACTATGTTCTATTCAAACTTTCTTTCTTTCTAAAATATTGCCCTTCAGACTGAAAAAACACAACACAAAAATGCTTAAATTGCTTCTATTATGCGTGTGCAGGTCACTCTTCTGAATGTTCTATTTAAAACCCTCTGATTATTTATGTGACTGTTTTCCACATTTTCTCCCAATTTGGAAATCCAGGTTCTCTGAGCACTGTGGTTCTTATCGTGGAACAATGCCTCCAGCTTCCTCTGGTAAATGTTTAAAGTGAATAAGAGGTGGACGTAGTCAGCGTGACATGAACCATTGCTTAGTAGACTGCCCTTTTGAAGACTCAAGTCCAGCCTTTTGGCACTCGCCATCTTAGATGTTGTCCGCTCTGTCTTGACTTGTTGCAACCAGAAGTGACAGGAGAGGGTGAAAATAAGTACAATCGAATGCTAAAGACGACATTTGAAGTTAACGAGTTAGCTTCTCTTTTCAGACCCAGGGTTAAACATGTTCCTCCTCTTTTATAAAAAGCTTTTTTTTTCCAATCCGGTAAACCTAAAAATGGGTTACGTCTTAACAGCACTTTATTTTTATTTTTTTCAACACATACTTGTCTGAGAAATTGTGCACACGGCAAGAAAATCAAAGTACAAACTGGGCAAAACATGACATGAAGTCAGGCTTGATCTAACATAACGGTGGAAAGGAAGTACGATTGGTTGTGGCGTTATGTTCCAGGGATATCTTCCAGTTATCATGTTGTACCAAGAGAGAAGATGATGGAATAGAAGAGGAGAGAATAAGAGCAGAGAGGCCGAGGCATCATTAATAAGCGTTATGCTGCTGTCTGTAAGTGAAGACATTCATCAGGTTACCTGCTGCTCCTCATTCAACTCTTAACACAAAGTTTCATCACTGAAGTGCAGACAGACCACATCGGTTTAAGATTGATTATCCACCGCCGGTTAACATCAATATCTATCTATGCTAACTCAAGTGCAGAAATGCAACTTTTCAAATCACATTATATGAACGCAGTACGTCCTACATGATCAGTCACCAGTAATATCGGAAGTCAGGAAATAGCAGAGAGCACCTTTTCAGGGAATATTTGTTTTTCCTTTGAGTGAAATATTTTCAACACACAACATCTCGGCAAGAATAATAAAACTAGTTAATTAGAATGTTCAATCAATCGATCAGCTCGTCTATTTCCTCCGCCATCATGGGTTGAGGATGTGGTGGCAGCACACTAACGAGCGAGGTAGGACAAATGTCCATTTCTCGAGACATGACATCCACTTGATCATATACCGTGACGACTGGTTTTTAATCAGCAAAATGGATCAACCAGTCCAAGCTCCTTGATGCTACTCTTCACCCTGCTTGGGTGAATTCACTTGTTTCTACTCCGGTCCATTGATGACATTCAGTGCCAGAGTAGAAAATAGAACAGTGAAGTAACGCTGTGCAGGCTGTGATGGTTGCTAGTCATGTCCGGAGGCTTGCCTGGCTCCAGACCTTTGAATCCGCCCACTCAACCAGGAGGCCAGACTTTGTGCCACATCACAGATCAGTGGCTACCTAACCCTAACCTTTGCCTGACCACTATTAAGAGAGCTGTTTTAACATTCTGAATTTAGCAGCAACTAGATCAGCGCTCTACACTGCTCTCACACGCCGGTTACAGCTGACAAAGCTGTCCCGTTTGACAGCATCGTCGTGAAAGTGAAGCACCCAATCTCTGGTTCACCGTCAGGTAAACTCGGTCAGCCCTTTCACCAACATTAGCACTGTTAGTGCAGTTAGCTATGAGCCGGCGGCTTGAGGCCGAAAGAGCCGCTGAGTCTGGAAATCCTCCCAATCTCAGATATTGTGCCTTTAAGAGTTTTTGTTGTCTAACCATTAGCGTAGTCACAGTCTTTCCCTAACTTGAACAATGCTCCATGCTTGAATCTAGAAATAGATAACTATGCATCCAAACATGTTGTCATGAAATGTAATTCACGATTTTGCAGAATCATCCACCATCAGCATTCTGTCACCCCTGAGCTCACTTATGTTGTACTAATTCAGCACCATAAGTTTGACATGTTGAATAGTGGTGTCCTCCCAAGGGCACAGACTTTAGTTTCATAATAATGGATGTCTGAATTGAAGGTCTGCCCACTGTATATGAATGTGTTTAAGCCTGCTCATCCAAGACATGTTGGATAGCTGAGTGTCTTTTACTTGTACAAACCATGTCCGATGTTTCAAAGAGACTGACGATAGTGAGCAGAGAGGGTTTTAACTACAGTTTCACAGCACGCATTGGGGGTCACTCCTGACATGAACATTCATATGTAGAGTATATTTTTCTAGCTTTTTAATGGATATGTTTTAGAAACAAAAACAGTGGGGATGGGATGAGTAAAAGATGACGATGGAGGAGGAGGAGAGACAGGATAAGAGAGCGGGATAGTGAGAGCGGGATAGTGAGAGAGGTCTGTGGGGACAAACAATACCCAGTGATGGTGTATATTGTCTCTGTTGTCACTGTGCATGGCAGTTTGATGCATTGCACTGCTGGACCAAAGACAATTCTGTGAAATGCGGGCAGGCTGGCCTATCTGCATATCGATTACTTGCGGCTGCCATAAATACGGTTTAATGGAACTGTCAGTGTGTGCCATCGCATATTAACTGAGGCTGAAGCTCAGCTGCAGCTGGATGCGGCTGCCAAATAATACTGGCCACATCTGCATCCAGGTGGAGAACAGCAGGCAGTGTAGCAGGTGTTCTGATGAACCTGTACTGACAACTGGTGTGTAAGAAAGATATTATCTGAATTTCAACAACTAGGCTGTATTTGTTCACAATACTGAATACAGAAATAACAAAGCTGCTTCCATTTTTGCCTCTGTATTGTTAGAGGCTTTTTACGCTGCAACTTAACATGTTCTAAACTGTATTACAACTATAAATACAGTAATCCAATGGAAATATCCCTAAAAATAATGTCCACGTAAATAAATGTTATGTTTAATTTGATTTTAACAATATAATACGCTAAATAAGGTAACCTAGATCAATACCCAGCTGTAAAGTCTTTGAAAACACATATGTTAGTGGTACTGCTTTTCTTATTAAAACAATACTTGTTTAATTTGTGTGTTCCTCTTTTCCATGTTTCCTTTCCCTTGAGGGGTTTGCTGCAAACAAAGCAAATCATTCAGAATAAATAGTCTTAACTTATAGTCAGAGCGGTGGGCCTGTTTTTGTCATACTACAGTTTCCAAGGTCTTTCATCCTCAAAGTTGATTGTGCTCAATTGAGATCAACCTGATTCATGATCTGCTGCTTAATTCTACCCTCAGATTTCTGTCAGCTTTCTCTGATTAGTCCAACAATAAATAGAAGTGCAACATGTCCTTCACCCCTCCATACGAGCTACAGGGCCATTGCAGTTGTAAAGTTGATGGCGCAAGCGTTTATATCGGAACAGACAAATTCCAGCTAATTTACTCCCGGAAGTATCTTGTTTGTAAATGTCTTTCGAGTTTTGTTAGAAGTGACATGGGCTTTTTCTGAGGAGAGAATCCGGTTCAATACAACTACACTGGAAACATGTAATGCTCCCTGAAAACCTGATCTGCTGTAAAGAAGTTTAAACGTTTGGACACAACAGCGTTAAACTACAATGAGCATAGGTGAAGAAATGTGATTCAGCATTAGTATTCATCCCTCTTCTCTCCTTCTCTCCCTCTGTCCTTTCAACAGGCAGCTCTCCTCTGCCCCCCAGGGTCTCCTCAAGGCCTCCATTCATTTACAGAGGCATAAATTCTCAAACTCAGACTGATGGGGGGCAGGGCTGGGATCAGCCTAGAAAATGGACTGATGTCAACTAGATTGCACATCTTCCATTAGCTCAATTAGAGTATTGATGCTCCTTGTTCGCCAGGAGGGTGACAAATTAGTAAATGTATGTATTATAACTATATATATATATAAAATATATTTTTAATGGGCAATTAAACGCTTGTTATCACTGTGCTGGTTGCCAAAACATGTATTGCACACAACTTCCCATCAAACTCAAAATTGTCTCTGGCATGTTATATATGACTTAAACAGATAAAGTGTTCATTCGTGAACTTTGCACAAAGCCAGACTCAAAGTTTGATCAGAGCGCTATTAATGTTTTCATCAAACTATTGGCAAAATATTCTGCAGATTAAGAGTGACACAAAAATGTTAGTGGAAACACAAACCTTGTATCAACAAGAACAATCATTGCTCGAGCCGTGGTGATTAAAGTGCTCTTTGGAATTAGTGGAAGGAACAAGAGAACCAAGAGAACCGTGTAACTAAGTGTGACATATAAATCCAATGTGTTGAGAGGAAAGGCTTCATTAAGAGTGCTGGTTCTGCTGATATACGTGTGTGTGTGCGTGCGTGTGCGTGCGTGTGTGTGTGTGTGCGTGCGTGTGTGTGAGTAGCAGAACTAGAGGCCTGAGGGATTAGCAGGGGACTCATCCTCACATTAATACAGCAGATAAGAATTTTGACACAGGGATAAAAATAAAGGCGCCTCTTTTCTAGAAATTATCTCTCAGTAGTGGAGTGTGACTTCGTACACACTCATTTCCACGCGCACACAGCTTCTCTCACATAACCCTCCTCAAACACTACACACCCTATTAGAAGGCACACATGGACACACACGCACAAGTGCATCAACAGAATCACTCACGAAAAAGCAGACAAAAGAGACAGAGAAAGAAAATAGTCTACTGGCCCTCTGAGATGACATTTCTGTCTTTTGTATTCCTCAACTGATTTTCTGAACGACACCACCAATTTTCTCATCTAAGTAACATTTACTGTTGTAGATGGTTGAAGTGGAGCTTTTTTTAAACCACTGGACTTAACCTTTTGCCCAGCACCAATGTTTTAGCCAAAATTCCAGATGCTTTTCTTTCTCATATTAAATCCTGATTATCTCCTCATTCACAAGGTCTATTTGAAAAATGTAAAAAGCTATAAAATACAGAAGACCCTTGTGAAGATGGATAATAAGGCCATATATGTGTTAGTGGTATATTGGTTTATGATAATACACATAAAAAAAAAATGTAAAAAGATGTATTTTAAAAGTGTTAAAAGTTAATTTTTATTACCTTACACATCAATATGAACACTTTTTAAAATACTATAAGATAGCTCAATGTTGTAGGAGTATCTGTGAAGTTTGGCTTTAATTGAGTGAAGTTAAGTATTTTTAATAATTATTTTAGTTAAATAAATGTTGAGAACTCATGTTAACTTCGCTCAAGCATGAAAGTTCCCACAGTCCTCGGTGGTCCCTGAACGAGGCTCGTTTCACTGAATACACACAGCTCTTATAAATATGTACATTGGTCGGTCTAGTCGTCGTTCTCATCCCTTCCAACAGCTGCTCTCTACCTGCTCCCACACTGAAGGCTACTTTCAACAGAGCTGCTCTCTCATCAACCAAAGGCCCAAATTATGGATGTTAAAGTGAAAAAGGGGAGACAAAAGATCCAGATGATCAATAGTACCTGTCATCTACTCCGCTAATCAGCAAACCAAAAGCCTGTGAAACAAAAGCAGTCTTCCTCTGACAGTCTGGTTCAGGGTCTCGACCGTAAATCAGAAGCCATCAGATCTTCAGGCTTCATTTAGCACACTGATGCTCTGCTGCTGTTGGCTGCTAATTCAGCTGCAACTACATTACTCTCCTCCTTAATAAGGTTTACGTGGTCATCTGCCTCTCTCTCGATCTTTCTTATGGAGCTTTTATCATGCACTGTCTTGCCATTTTTATGTGCATTTGTATAAGCTTTCTGTTGTTTACAGTGTTAGTGTTGTGTGTGTGTGAGATTATGTGGATGGTTGTTAAAGACTGCCATTGTATGTCTGCTTAAAATCCAGAGTGTGTTTGTGTGCATGTGAAAATTAGAGATAAAGTTTAGATTACAAAACAAAGACGGGTGTGCAAGTATTTATTATATCTGTATGTAAATTTAGGTTCTGCAGTGGGACTGTACAGGAAGTGTGTGTGTGTGTGTGTGTGTATACAGTATATAGGCTAATGCTCTTCACTAGTTTGCTGTTAGAATGAGGGGAGGAGCTACTCTCATTAGGAGTCTTTTCAGAAAGCTGATTGGCTGAGCCAGTAAAGGTCAGGGAGCCCAGCAGGATGCAGACTAATGATGGAGGACACCTCCTTTTTGGAAACCCAGCTCCAGCCTCTGCATAGCTTTCAGCAGAATACATACATTATTTTACCTTTTTTTAAACTCATTTAGGAAAATGCAGTAAAGAAAGTAAGCTTTGGAAGTGTGAAGAGACTTTGAATCTATATTAGGTGGCGTGGGCTCCGCTCAATAACAAACACATTCAGCTCCGTAACGGTCAGCTCAGCGAAGCACCTTGTGTAACGGCAACGAGCGTCACTGAGTTTGGAGATGGTCTCTTTGTTGTTTTGCTTTATTCTTTGTTCCTGTGCACTGATCTCGCCTCTTTCATTCATATTCCCTCTGACACATTTTAAGTGTTGCTGTTCACGTGCAGGCTCATTGGGAAAGTAGAGTCACGCAAGTCAAATTCATTGTTTTGACACCAGTAAAACGACAACTAAAATATTCTATCAAATAAGATTTATTTTCCAAAATAAATGTACATTTGTCATGACTTTTTGTAATGTTCATTTTAACATTCCAGAACAGCTATATTAGTATTTATAAGAAAATTAAACCATTTAACACATCAAACATCTTGATGGCTTCTGAGAAAGTGATGAAACGCTTCACATAAAGAAACAGTTATTTTTTTTAAACAAATAACATTCACAAACGTTTTCACATTTAAAAGAAGAACAGCCATCATCTGTTATTCTTGTCTTCTGAGACAGGGAAAGTGCTACAATTACTCCAATATCAAACAGAACTTAAAATACAATTAAACTTATGTAGAATAGATTAAAACTAACTTTTTATACATATATTTATAAAAAGTCAAAATTATTTCAAAACTTGATTATCAAAGAGTGTCATAATATTTTGTGAGTAGTTGTAGTTATTAAGGAATGAGTGTTCTTTCCTTTGGGGTTTGACTCATTCAGGCGGTTGGTTGGAGGAGGCCCGACCTACCTGGCACCAAACAGAGGAAACAGGATGCCAGATTTTTGCAGGTTGACCGGAGAAACTGGTACACCTGGAAAACAGAATACAACTCAAAATGAATATCATTAAAAGACAAAACTATTACTAAGTGAGTGGTTCAGTACATATACTCTACAAACAAAATGTTCAAAGTGGATCACGATACTGAATCAACATTGTTACTGAACGCATCAGTAGCTTGAAGAAATGGAGCTCCTCATAGGCAAAAGAGAGCCAAGTTGTGTTTTTTTTTTTTTTTAAATGATTAATCCAACTGATTTGGTAAGTGTACAGAGACACTCTGCACTTTAAATAAACTGAACCTGTTGTCAGTTCAGTTGTGATTTACCTAGAATGTGTTAAAAAAAAAACACAAAAGCCAAAGAAATAATTATAATCTGACAATTCAGTCAGATCAGCTATTAACATGAGGTGCTACAATAAGACTGAATGTACTCCTGGACTGAAGAAGCACTGAAAATGTGTTCAATTACTGTTGTACACATGAAGTGAACCCTTAGCTCAGGAAAAAATGTGAACAAACTTAGTGACCAAGTGAGTTGAATGAGCAAAGAAATTTGTGATTTTCACCACAACAGAGTCACCATAAAGAGTATTTAATTATTGTGTCACATCAAAACATCCATTGTGCTACTAACCGTTGTCCTGCACAACCCCAACAGGTACAACCATTTAAAAGAATTAGGAAATAAAAACCCATGTCACTTTCAGTTCTCTTTGGTTTTCTCTGAGGAGCAGCTCAACAAGAGAATCTAGACAAGGGACAAGTGCAGACTTAGCATTTACGAGTGGTTCTCAATTTTCTTTTTATTTGAGTCAAGTTTCTGCAACGTCAGGTTTCCGAGGGAAGCCGGCGTACACGTATCATCAGGTCATGCTGGGATACAAAAGTCGGAAGGAGAAGAATATTGTCAGCAGATTGTGCAGTCTGTATGTAGTCACACACACACACACACACACGTTATAGGATGACACACTCAAACACCATACTAACTAATCTGTCATGTACTACTACTTGTTTCTATTTTGTGCATTTATCTATATTTGTGCAGAGTTGTGAAGCATTTGTAATGCTACAGTGCAGAAAAGCGATTTGTAGATAAATCTGCCTTAACCCACTTGGTTTTGCTTTTTTTCATTAACACTGTGCAAGCACAGGCATGGTGGAGCAGCAGTGTATCGATATCAGGACAAATGCAATGCAATGAAAGCAGCTTGTTGGGTCAAATAGCTCTGGTAACAGGTCTAATTGAATCAGTGTCAGGTGCTCTGTGCAGGTACATCCACCACTGCAAGCAGCAGGATGGAAATCAATATGTCCTCTCTGGAACCGTGGACGCAGTCTAATTTCATTGAAGGCTTCTCTCCCTCTCTCTCTTCCTGTTTACATGTGCAGGTTAATGAAGGTCATTTTTTAATCTTATTAAAAAAGGAGTGGGTGCAATAGAGAGGACAAGCCTTTGTGTGTACATTAGCCTTTTGTTCCAGTGTTATCTCGCTAAAATCCTGAGGAAACAGTAACTACTCATACAAATGATTAAAACGTTATGTGATGACTTGTAAGACTAAAATATTTATGCGTTTTACAATGTAAAGCATTTAGCTTAACTTAATGCTTCAGAGTGATTTCTTTCTCTGATCTATGGCCCACTTTACTGTCTACAACGCTGACACCAAGATGTAGTGCCCGACAGGAAGTGGTGCATCTTTATATATAATGAACAATAATGATAAGAAACATGCGGTTGCCATTCAATAACTAATTCACTGAGAAACATCTTATTTCACACTTAATTAGACATACTTAATTACTTCCTTCCTTAAGTGCCATTATCTACTTCTCAAAAAGTAAAGATGGATGTATATGTACCCTAGATGTAGTCATGAATTTGGCCCAGATCAGGGGTGTGGAGGCTCAGGGTCCTCAGAATTGGAGGAGGCCTGTCCAACCAGGGGGCAGCGACTTTGTGCTGGTGTTGCTGCTCTTTTGGTGTCGGACAGCAGGACCTGGAAGTGACGCTGGATGGAGTTGGTGGAGGAGTCAGGCTCAGTGTCTGAGAAGAGAGTTAAGTTTCTTTAACGGACAAAAGTCATTAAACAACTTTCACTTATTCTGTTTTAAAGTGCTTTACAATAAAAATGCATAAATCTGCAGTGATGTTGCGACCATAAAAACAACTGCGGTCCATCAGGACCGAGACCTCACGCCGCAAGAACAGTTTCTTTCCAGCTGCAGTCAGTTCATCAACAAAGGCCGGTGCCCCCACTAACTGACTCCGACTCTCACATCCCAGGACAATAAATTATTCTGATATCTTCTCACGTTAAGATCAGCTTCACAAAGAGCTGGTGTCGTCTGGGTCAGGATCAAATCTGGAGGGGCGAGAGGGCTGAGGTTCAAACAGGAAGTGCTTGTGGGAGGCGTTTTGTCGGTCAAGGCCCATTCCGTTTCACTGTAGCAGAAGGTCTGATCATTTAGCAGAGCATTGAATGGGTTGGCGTCCATATCCTGAACGACACAGCAATAAAAAAGCGTTAGTTCACGCTACTCGTTTTTTTACAGACAAACACTATCCGTCTTCATTAATTTTATCCTTTGTTGAGCGATTGCAGTGGAAAAAGCAGCATGAACCAGCAATTAAAAATACAATAACTTGAGTTGTATTTCACAGGTAAGTTAAGATAAACATTCAGAAGTCAGTTAACACGATCAATGCAATAACAAGATGGTAAAGTGTCATTCAGACACTGAAAGCATCGCCCTTTTGAAAAGACATGGAATGAAGGCAGTGGTGGTGTGGGTGTAGACACGGTCAGTGTCAGGTGGCCATACCTGGTTATACGGGCTGAACCCATTGTCCTCCATAAACTCCAGGTCTGGCAGCTCTTCGTTTTCAACCTGAGACATCAAGACATTTCATGAACACATGCAACGGTCCAGTGATCTTTAGATGTAGTTAGTGCACATTGATTCATTTTACCATAAACCAAAATAAACTATGTCCCGTAACTTGTATTGCATTAGGCAATATGATTGCAAGTTATCTCAGCCGGTGGCATTGCATATTTAAAAACAACTAAAAAAAGGCCTGTTACGGTTGTTTTGGCTTCCATAAAAGTTGTTAATTTATTTCTATGGATTTATGACAATGTTAATCAGAAATCAGAACCATTTATTGCCATGTTTGTTTTCACATTCAAGGAATTTGTCATGGCGGAAGGTGCATACATTTAACAATACACATTTAACTGAGAATGAATGAATGGATAAATGCATATTTACAATTGAACAATAGAATATCAAAAATAAGATAAAGTGCATAGAATATAAGTGTTGTGTGAAAGTGGCAAGTCTAGTGTTAAAGTGTCGAGTGTGTTTAAATATGAGGCATGGGAGTGTGTGCAGGGGAGTGTCCAGTGGGAAATTGTCTGGGGGTGACAGTCAGTCAAGTCAGTGGGGGACTCGGGCACTGTTAATATTATCAACATTGCCTTATTCAGTTTCTTTCCTTTATAATTTTTTGTTCTGCCACTATTTATCAATATAGTTGAATCATTTTATTTTTAATTAACATGCAAATTAATTCACCAATAACCAGAATAACTGTTTTGCAGTCATTGAGAATGACACTGTAAAATGTCTTTTCCTATATGTTCAGTTTACAACGATCCACTCATTAACATAAGAGGGACACAATCTTGTAATCCAATATCCAACTGCCCACTGATTGGCTGTCATTTTATTTATGGGCCAACAACAAGCTGTGACCTTCTCAACAGTGCGACTATACATTAAGGGGCATTCAGCAAGAGAATGTGTGTGTCTGATGTCAATATGTACACTGACTGTGTGTGTGTGTGTGTGTGTGTGTGTGTGTGTGTGTGTGTGTGTGTGTGTGTGTGTGTGTGTGTGTGTGTGTGTGTGTGTGTGTGTGTGTGTGTTGCAGTGTGCCTGCAGGAGTGACGGTATGGCTGGTTGGATAAGAGCTATGGACAGCAGAGAATAAAAGCTTTACAGCAACATTAAAAGATTGGGTGAGAAAAAAAAGTAGTGAGAGGGGGAGGGAGAGAATAGAAAAAGAGAGTGCACTCATAGATAAGAAACAATTGAGACAAAGCTGCAAATCCACCACAAATAATCCAAGTAACCCAGTAAACTATTGTTTACTTTGGCTGTACTGCAACTTCAAAGATTTCTACATACAGCAGCAAAAGCTAGCTGTGTTTGTGTGTGGGCGTGTTTTACCCATCGTGTGGGGACATAAATCTGATTTCGTAGTCACACTGTGGGGACTAGCCTTCCTTATGCAAGTCCACATTACATAAATCACTACATTTTATGGTGAAGTCTTGTTTTAAGGTAAGGGTACGATTAGATGTAGCTTTAGGTTATGTTACGTTATACGGGGCATCCGTCTGAAAAGGTTTCCTCTTTTTAAAACCATTTCTGGTTACAATCCCCATATAAAAGTCCAATAAATCAAACATCTCTCTCAGCATCTCCATGGTCACATCCAGTGCTCACATCTAAAATGTATAAAGTGGCATGATAGAATACATAAGTGCAATAGGGTAATATACACATTTGATTAAATTAAAATATATATATATATATATATATATATATATATATATATATATATATATATATATATATATATAAAAAGTGTGTATTAATATGCCTCATTTGTAATCTCTGCTGGACAATTATCATATAAATATGCTGTTTAATCCATAGATATAATTTGTTCTTTGTCTTTGAATAAAACCAAACTACCTTGAACCACTTCCTTCCTGTTCTTTACTTTGTTCAGGTTTGTATGGATCAGGAAATCCTTTAAGATTTTGTTTCTTCGGTAGGCAGAGCTTAAGCGGCAGTGTCACAGCCCTCCCCTCAACGTACCAAAGTGGGTACTGGTGGCCTTGTCCACATACAGGAAGGTTAACATACTATGGAAGCGGATCAGCTGGGATTTGATGAGACCTCTGTACGTGTGCTTGAGGTGAAGGGGTGTGTGGCAGTTAGTGTCCTTGAAGTGTACTTTGGTTGCCAGTGTTGTGAGCCAGGAACTCAACCGTGTGTTTTTGTATGTTGTGTTTGAGTTCTGAGGTGATGTGAATTGAAAAAGTTAAAAAAATGTGTGAAAATCCTGTTGTGTTCCAGAGGAAGAGGAAGATGTCCTCCAAGTATCGGAAATACAAGAGGATTAGATTTAGGGTTTGGGTTAGTATTTGGTCGGATATGGTTAGGGTTGCCAGGAAATTATTGTAAGACAATTTTAGTGGCCCCAAAAGTCATGAAAACATGACTGCATGTGGGTGTGTCTGGTTGTGTTTTACCCATCTTGTGGGGACATAAATCAGATTTCACAGTCACACTGTAGGAACTTGACCCGTAAAATAAATCACTTCACATTACATGTTATGGTTTAGTCTTGGTTTAAAGGTAAGGGGTTAGGATTAGGCTGGGTATGGTTGGAGTAAGTCCACAGGAAATGAATGAAAGACCATGTAATGTAATTAAAACACAACGTGTGAGTGAGTGAGTGAGTGAGTGAGTGAGTGAGTGAGATACCTTCAGTGACTGTTCAAGAATGTTTGCTTGCTTTGGTGAAAAGGTGACCACCTCTTCTACTTCTGGCAGGTCAACCATTCCCTCCCCCAGGTAGAGACTCACTGGGCCAACACACAGCTAAAGAAAAACAAAGGAAATACACAGCACCACATTTTTACAAGAGGGTGTATGGTTTTGATATAATAAAAATGGATCCACCAGCCAGTCAAAGACTGGTATTCATCATGACTATAGTAGAAATAGGTTGTCTGTGTGCACGGCTTACCGCTGCACTAGCCGTATGCCTGCAGGCAGCCCCGTGACCCTGGCTCAGCAGGACAGTGTGGATGTAGATGTCCTGATCAGTATGTGTGTCACACAGGTAGAGCTGAAGCACATCTCCAGAGTAACAATCCAAAGCGCCCACCAAGGTGCGATCGGAGCACAGCTTCTGGAAAGAAGCCCCGGCCTCAGCAGTCCAGCTGTCCTGCAAGAGGCAAACCACAACACTCTTACTCATAAAACTCCATGAAACAGAATATTCTGTCTGCAGATTGACAGTTTGAATTCATTCACAGGAGAAAGATGCAAGTAGAAAACAATTACACACTACTTATTTTATACAATTTTGTCCTGATCCTCCTTCAATTGAATCTGTATCTATATAGTACCCAACTATTGTTTTGTGCTTGTAATTCTTTCTTATGGAACATTTGAACAAAAATAATCATAAAGCTGCTGGAGGGGCCACATAAAACACTAATGTTGAATATTATAAATAACTCTACAAATCAAAAGGCAAATATATACTATAAATATGAATTCAACACGGCCCATAGTACTAATACAGGATGTATGCCAGATACAAATGACCACTGTGGTACTAACAAGAAGATAGTGCAGGCCTTTGCCTTTGCAAGACAGCTCACATTTGTAACTGTGAGCATATTATATTATATGCCATCAGACTTACAGTGGAGGGTCTAATACCAGCGAGTGATGACGGAACAGCTTGTGCAGGAAGAACCGAATGACAAGACCTGAGGAAACGGATGAAAGCACAAATACGTATTAGCTGAATAGCAAGTAGCTGGATGGTTTAAGTGCATAAATGTTGAGATGTCCCTACTTGAGAAACGTGAGGTTGGCGCTCTGTACCACGATCATATCACCAAAGTCAACATAGTACACCTCGACCACAGTGGGGCTGATGATCTGGTGGATCACCACCCGGTAGAACCACATTCCTTTGGGTGACACACAGCAGACTTGACCCGGTCGGAGAAATCGCTCAGGGAGGCGGTAACGCTCTGACACCACAGGACAGGTGTAGCATCGTCTAGAGGCAACAGAGGAAGAGTGGAAAAGATGTTCTCATAGAAGCACCAAGAGGCTTGAAATGGAAAATGTTTATGTCGAGCAGTGTTGCTTAAATTTTGTGATGTTTTACAATGTAGCTTTGAGATAAAAAAAAAAAAAAGAGAGAAAATGTTTGTGTACCAGTCCTAGCTTCCAATGTACAGTTGGTCAAGTGTTTAGTTTTTTGCCATTTACTAGACTATTCAGAAATTAGTTTGACCTAGTCGGGGAAAAAAAGTATTTCCTGCTTATAAAAAAGGTATAATATGCCAAAATGTCCTATGAAACAATGTCTAGACTGATACAAAAAGCATCACTCGTGCTCCATTAGATCTGTGGTGTTCTCCGTATCTGCCAAATATCTTTTCCTCTACCTTATTTCCTCTAACTGTTATTTGGATGCGGGCATCTACAAAGGGCATTTGGACCCCACGTGGGGCTGTAACCCCCAGACAATAAGCAGCTGTGCAGCACGCTCTCATTCCAGGTCAAACACCCCCGAATAACAGGGTTGAGAGTTAGGCATTATATTCAGCTTCTTTTCCCTTACATTTACTTACTGTCAGGCCTCAAGAGAAACTACATTTAGAGGGACTACATATTACAGTTGTTCACATGTATATGTATTATTCTTAACTCATGTTGATCAAGCTAAATTACCATTCTGGGTCACGTTATGATGAACCCCTCTGAGAAAACAGTGATATTTGACCTGCCCATCAGAGAGATATGGTTCAACATAGTGAGATTGTGCCAGGCATGACAAAATGGTAAATACATTATATTAACGAATATACTGCAATTCCAAAAGGGCACACCTATGTGCAATAAGTACAGGGATGTGTTAGTACATTATATAGTTTGACCAAGCAGCCACTAGCATGTATATCACCTCATCTCAATCATCATGTCCTCCATAGCGCGGGACTCCTCGCTCTCGCTGAAGCGGACGTAGAAATGTCCCGGTGACTCCACATGTTCCACCAGGACTTCTACCAGCTCTCGAGCACTACGGCGCGTCGGCGGTTTGAGGCGCTGACTCTGCAGGGCATCCAGGGGCACCGCAGTGCTGCAGTGCACCTGAATGGCAGGGTATATCTGAAACATCAACAGGACGACAGATCAAATGTAAAGTGAGAGTGATGAGCGGCACACAGCTGTATTACTTCATGTCCTGTATCATTCTACAGCATCTACTACGTTGTCTAAGCTGCATATATGGACACAATCAACATTTTATACAGTGTACAGTGAAAATGGGGCATTGACACCTGCGTGTTAAGTGCAGTGAAGGTTCATGATTTGCAATGGCACCATGTGATGCTGTTACTTAATAAAATATTTATTTAGTTCTCTTTTTATGATTGTTCTTTAGCCTAGTAATGTGAAATAGAATGAATAATATATTGCCGAACCAATTCATGGGTCTTGACATTGTTACTGGTCTTTAGCTCCTCATTCTCATCATCCGTTGTGACGTCATCATTGTCTCCTTCCAGTTTGCCTTCCCAAGGAGACTCACCACAGCCGATGTAGTAGCTTGTAACTGGCAGCTTCTGACTGTCAAAACACTCAGTCACCTTTGATTCTACAAAATAAAGAATAGTTTTCCCACTTAGTTGAAAGCCATTGTTCCACAAGTAAGCTTTGTCACACGATATCCCAGACACTAACATTTATTACAACATGTCGTTGATCAGAGAAGTATTGACTGCAGAAACCAACACAGAACGTTGTCCTAATGAGACACTGGTTGTGTCCATACACAATATCATTATTTACAACAACAAATACCGATAACACTAAGTTTAAATACCAATTTAATTGTCTATGTCCAATATTTTCCAACCAGCTTTATTCCATTTCTTGTGAAGTAATTAAGGTGATATTGGCGACTGGTTTCTGAAACACATACACACCTGATTGTGCATCGTCACTGTCCTGTATGTCCATAACAATCCAGTGTTGCCCAATTTCACTCGGTACAGGTTTCAGGTGGAAGGTGTCACTCATGGCACCGACCAGTTCGGTGACACTGACAAAGCCGCTCTGTTTGAGCGGGAATTCCTCATCAAAAAGCCTCTGATGAGCCAAAAACATCTTTCATTATTATGTGACTGAAGAACAGCTTTGTCACTTGCTCACTTCCTGATCACTACAGGCTAAATGTCAGTGAAGTATTTTGTAGCTCAGTACGGTGCTTCAAAAAAGAAAGAAAGAAAACCAAAACAGTGAACCCAACGCTTTCTATTTAGCCCATTTAGGAAAGATATAATCCAGTTCCTCTCATGAATGAGTTGTGAAGCTCCCAACCACATGACCAATTTGTCTTAAACTCTCATGTGACACAATGATGATGAACAGGATAATGTATTTTTTACCTTGTACTCAGCAGGCAGATCGTGCACCGACAGTCCACCACTGGTCTGACCTACAACCTGCATAGTCACGAACATATGAATTACAAGAATTGTAACCTTGATCCTGGTAATGTTTGAAACCAAAATAATTCCAGCCACGAAAGCAAAGCATATTAGAAGCATGTAGTCGGTAGGGACACTAAGAAATCTGCTTAGAAACTAAGAAACAAATTCTGACCTGTCGTAGCTTGTCCTTCAGCTCCGGACTAATGGTGCCGGCGACTCCGTTCTCCTGGATTCGCTGGCGAAGCGCCTCCTCCAGCTGACATAGAATTAAAGTAGAAAGACCAAAGATAATGCACTTATCAACACACATAGTGCACACGTTCTCTTTTTAAGTTCATGTCCCATGTCTTGTTCTAAGAAACAAGGTACAGGTGCAGCAGGTACTACGCTTTCTTACCTCAAGAACACGTTTCTGAAATGGCTGACCTTCCTGACATTGCTCTGGCTTCGCGTCCTGGGTCTTCTCAACTACCTTTGGCTTGTTACCAGTTGTTGACTCTTTATGGACAGGGCCCAAAGTAGGCTCAGTGGCTGACTGGTTCACAGGACTTTGCTTCATTGGGACTTCGGTTGGAGTAAACCACAAAAGGAAATTAAAAGATGTAAATGTGTGATGAAGAAAACAAACTATTCACTTTGGGCAGATAGATAGCTATCCAATCTCAACAAAGCTCAAGTCTTAATGCTCACACATGACACTGGTATGGATTGCTTTTAGGGATACCTTCTAGCAAGATGTTCAAAATTTGTAAAAGCATCACCTGAGAATTTTGTTGATGTCTGAGTTCTGGTGTCTGGCACTTTGGATTTAATGGGTCCAGTCCTTGGTGAGCTGGACAGCCTGGACAACACATGTTCAGGCTGTCCACATTCCTTCAAGATCAGAACTGATCCCTGCCTGCCCTGCTGAATAAGGACTAGGTCCGCCAATGCCTCCAGCATCTCCCTAGTGGAGTAGAAGCCGTAGTTGTGGACACGCAGCGGGTGGCCGAAGTAGCGAAGGAAGCTGGTTTCCAGGTCAGACAACCTGAGTGGACCCTGTGAGATTGGTCGCATCGTTACAAGAAACATTCTGCAGTAACAGAGCTGAATGCCACCGCAAAACTAACATTAACAGTTTAGACATAATTTGGCCAAACAAAAGCAAACCTTCAAGTCCTACCTGGGTGAGCAATACGCGGAGCTGTGCCCTGAGCTGGGCGGGGACAGCCGGAGCAAGACCTCTTCTGGGAAGGACCACAGCAGGGGACAGGTGACGGTAGCGTGGTGAGAAGTAGCTGACACCGTTTCTCCGAGTCTTCTTGATAGGCATGCGCTGATTAGCTACTAACTCCTCAATGTTTCGGGTAGTATCGTCACCAACAGCTGAGATTGCGGACATGTTAAAAGGTGACAGCATTAGGTATAGGAATGTTTGTTGGGTAGGTAAATGTTTGAGAGGACTTGCATGCATTAAACACCGAAACAGTGCTCAAATAACATGATCCACTGAAAAAGGACGTTACCCTTTAAAAATGTGCTGCCATCTACCCTGAAGTTAACAGACGCCACTTCAGGCATCTCGTTCACCATATCCATGATGTGTCTGAAGCCCAGCAATTTCAGGGGCATGGGATGCCCCAACATAGCAATATAGTCTCGCCTGAGCTGATCGGGCTCCAAGCCAATCTTTGATGAGATGAGCAAGGAACGAACATCTTTCTTCAGCTTTGCCAAAACCTCGTCCGGGTTCATCATGCATGTGGACATCTGGGGAAGACAGCAAGACGACAGATGGAACAAAGCATGACATCACTGTACAACCTAAAAATACACAGTCCTCAATGCTGGAATTAAGTTACAAATGATGGAGTATTACTTGCTTTGATTGAGTTTTAACTTCTATTAACACAAAACTATATGGTCGAATATATATATATTGTTTGTGGTAAAGCCAATGTCAGAAAATGTGTGCAGTTGATTTCATGGCGTTTAATTGAACCAATTCGGCCATCTTTAAGAGTTACCAAACATACTTACAACTGTCATTACAGGTCCAATAAACCTTCTTGAGATAATATTAACGCAATACACCGTGAATACAGGGAACAACACGTTTGTTCAGCTCCATTTTGCGACGCAGATACACACCACCCAATGCACACAAGTCAACTTTTGAATAGCAAACGACAAAGTTAGCGTCCACCGTGCAGAGCAGGAGGTTGAGCATGAAATCCAGTATCCCGGAAGCCACTTTTTCTTCTTTTTTACATTTATTAAAAATAAATTAGTGTTGTGGACACCTTACCGCGAATGTTCAACGTGTTGGTTTCCTGACTCACCCTGCACACCTGCTGCTAACTGACCACCGTGCACGTTGTTAGAGAGCGACGCACGGGGAACTGCAAAAAACAAACGGGACCGTGGGATGTGTTGTCAATGAGTGGGATATCTGCGCCAAAACCTTGCTCACAAATAGCGTACAATAAATTAAAACACAAAGCCGTTATTGTTTGGTTCAATTTAAATTGCCACGCAAACTCTTGCAGTCACGTTACCATGTCAGTACGGCGTGGGCGTGGCGCACAGATCGTTTATTGCAGCAGCAATGATGAGTAACGTTAGTTAAAATTAAAAGATTAACCACACAACTCGTGCACATTGACTTACTTTCTCATCATTACGGTAACAAATATGATTTAAATGAAATAGACTGGATGATACGACTAAGAATATAATTTGTATATGTTCAAGCATTGATGTACAGGCTTTACAAATAGATTCCAAAAACTAAATTACTGCTCTGTTTTCTGTTTTCACGGAAGAAGCAGCAGTGACCCCTGCTGTTTGGAAAGAAAAGTGAAGATTATTATCGGCCAAATCTGAATCTGCAAACTAAAAGTCAAATGATCAATCACAAATGTAGTGGAGCGAAAAGTACAACATTGCCCTCTGAAATGAAGTATAAAGTTGTATAAACTGAAAAGGTACCGAAAGCCTGCACTCAAGTGCCTTAGTAGAATGCCGTCTTTATCATTTACAAATTCACAAAGCTTTAGTTTGTCACTTCTGTCTTTGTGCTGTATTTGCAGTTGCTGTGTTTGCCTTCAAGGTTTGTTTGCTATCATTCCTCTTTTTGAGAACTTTTTGGGAATTTTTCATTTACAGGTATTCTTTATGTATTTCTTTCTTCATTTTTTCTGTATTTTTTATAATAATACATTATTATAAACCTTCTCTCCTCTGAACTTGGTGGATAAATATTGAAATGACAAGCCGTGATTTGACGTGTGCAATTTTCAGTTTAATTAAGGATCTATGAGGGAGGATACTGCGTTACTTTCTGTAAAAACAGAGAAAAAAACCACATCAGCTCTTGGGAAAGGAGAGGCCGTAGTCTGCACATTCCAAATGTAGACACTGTGACTCCCTCTGCTCCGCTGACACAATTTGTCCCAGCAATTACCTTAAATGGCTTTGGCTTTACAAGAGAAGAAAACTCAACAAATGCACCCAGTGACACAAATATTTAGAGGTTTAAATGCAATAAGTGTGCCTGTTTTATATTTTACATGACATTCACTCAAATAGCATGTTCTATACATGATTGAATGGAGTAAAAGTTAACTTTTAAGTCATTTTAGTAGGCCGTGTATACCTACAGTACAGTGTGTATAGTAGATACACTGAGAAATGTGAAGATGCATATGACTATTCTTATAATTGATAATATGTCTGTGAATCAAAAGCTTCCAACATCTAAAGAAAACCAACAACTTGATACAGGTGTTGTTGTATTTTATCCTTGTAAGAGCTTTTTGATGAACATGAGTATAGAATAATTCTAATAAACTAAACTGAATATATCTGAAATAAACTTATCCAGCATTCTCTGGATGTTTTGAGTCTATGTTTGATATGGCCTTTCTGAATCTGGGAGAAAAGAGGAAGATATTTGCTTTCAGATGAGATGACCTTTACATGAAAATTAATCATTAATACCGTATCTTCACATTTTCCTACATTATTATCCCTACTTAATGTTTGATCGGCTGCTTTGACAACATAACGTCTATTGAATATCATGCTCACTAAAGTTCAGTGACCGGAAAATATTTGACAAACAGAGAAGGTGGTGGGTGTCACTCCCACTGCTGTCCCACTCCCTCAAACAGTCAGCCTGTGGTCGGTGTGATTACCACAGTAGAGAGCAGCACCACTGACGCCAGCTACAGAACTCCAGCCAGAGGAAGCAACTCACAGCAGTAAAAGTCCCTATATCTCTAAGTTCTCTCTGCTTTCACCCAAAAAGAAAACCATTCACTAGCCCGTTGAGCAGAAACATCCCAGCAGCCATCACTCCTATGCTCTTCACTGCAGAGCCTCCGGCCAGAATGGAGAAGTCTTCCGATGTCCAGCCCGGTCACCCATCGAGATCCAGAATAACGCACAGGAGAGAGGCGGAGAGCGGAGCCTCTGTGCCTCCCAGGAGTCACAGACAAAGGCCATCGAGGGCAGGCCGGGTCCCCGGGGCTTCGTCAGTGAGGAAAGAGAGGCTGCAGAAGGAGAAGCTGGAGACAAAAGAGGTGAAGGTGGAGCAGGAGACAGAAGTGAAGGTGAGAACCACCGTGGTGGACATAGACAGCGTGAGAGACAAGGAGGTCAAGGAGGAGAACGTGGGGCTCCTGGAAGCAGCCGAGCAGGAGGAAGGTAAGTCAAAGCCTGATGGAAAACCGGGCACATTTTAAATGCAGTTGGGAAAAGCTCAACAGTGGTTGTATTTGTGTTATTGTTTAGTGGTTCCAAGTTCGTTCTCCGGATACATAAAGATCTAATCTTGCTATTGACAATTCAAAACTAAAGACAATGTCTTGGGAAATCTTTGGAGCTTGACAATCGAAAATGTAATCTTAATTATATTTCATCTGAGTATCTTGGTTGGGTTTCTTTGAACAAAATGTGTATTTGGATCTCTGCAGGTCTGAAGCGCAAGAGCCTGGGAGTGTTTGAGTGGCTGCTGATGGTCTTCGTCTTTGCTCTGGTTCTCCTCATCCTCCCTCTTTCCATCTGGTTCTGTGTCAAAGTACGAAATACACCACAGACCGCACAGCTTTTAAACATGACAAAGGGCTATTTTAGAGAGTCAGCATTTTCACCTTATAGCCAATATTTAATTTATAATGCAATGTGCTCATAGCCAACATAACAAAACTGTCTAATACTTTCTGACTCCATTGTTATTGTACAAAAGTATTGTATAAAACACTGAGTCAGTGCAGCCACCCCTGTCTTCCATCACATGGGCTTACTGATGTCTGTCATTTGGTTGACAGATAGTGAGGGAGCATGAGAGAGCAGTGATCTTCAGACTGGGTCATCTGCTGCGTGGAAGACCCAGAGGACCAGGTTGTCACCAATAACTGTACTTTTCTTCATGCAACACAGTTGACTTGTCATTTCTGAGGATGTGTCAGTGTTTTTAATTACTGGCGGTTGGTTGGCTTGTGATCATACAGCTAAATCGTGTTAAGTTTGGTCGAGCCTCTATTAGTTCAATTTCTTTAGTCATCCTCGTCACCCCTCCTCCCTCCAGGCCTTCTGTTCTACCTCCCACTCCTTGACGTGTGTCACAAGGTTGACATTCGACTGACAATGCTGAAGGTTCCTCCTCACACGGTACAGAACAATTCCCATTTAGCTCCACATGTAAACATGATTACTGTACACAGTATATGCACTTTTCTTTCAGTCCATGAAGAGAGCAGACCTTTTTGTCCCTTACTGGTAAATGTCATTAGCTACTTTCACTTAAGTATCTTCACAGAAGTTTACAATAAAGCAGGATTCCATCTTTGTTGCCCGGTGTGTCTCAAACTTTTCGGATGACAAGTAAATGAAGTGCCCCCCGCTGAAGTAATTAACTAGACAGTGATGAGGATTTAATTTCATTAGACTGCTGACTTCTCATCCGTCTCTTCCCAGGTGGTGACAAAGGACTTGGTGAGGCCGGAGCTCAGTGCGGTGTGTTATTACCAGATAGAGAACGTGGCTTTGTGCAGCGCAGCTCTGTCCAGTCTGACCACGGTGCTGCAGACTCTGGTCCAGGCAGCGGTCAGAGACATTCTCGCCCAGCACACATTCAGCCACATCCTGCTGAACAGGAGGAAGATCGGACAGCAGATCCAAGCGTCTGTTGACTCTGTTGCTTGCCGCTGGGGCATCAAAGTGGAGAGAGCAGACATGTAAGACTGAAGATAAAGAAAGATAATGTATTGTAATAATAACCATCCTTGGCAGCATCTTTCATTGGAAGACAAGACTTGAATTCACAAAACACATCCCGTGGGAGCAATGCATTCTGGTCTACCTCACATTACTGTGGGTGTAGATTCTAGTCTTCATGCCCCTTCTACACTGGGTGACCGTTTATTGTAGCTCTTGCAGGGTCTGGTAGCAACTCCTGATATTAACAGCTGATGCTTTAAATGGCTAAAGAGAATCAAGGTGATTTCTGAAGAAACCAGGCCAAAAGAAGAGGAGGCTGATTTGTACATTACAATGGGTTGGCAGTGCTTCAGAACAAATGCATCGCCTTCTGTGTGCAAAGTATTTTTCCTCTGAAATATTTGATTTTTCCAGGTAAACCACAAAGAGAAACGTAGAGATTTGTAGTGTACTGTGCTTTCTGCTGACCAGGCTTGTGTTTGATTTCCTGTCAGAGACGAGCTCAGTTTTCCTGTGGAGTTACAGCAGAGTCTGGCTGCAGAGGCTGCAGCCAAGACACAACACCAGGTCAGAGTGAGTTATAAAAAGGATTCATCATGTTAATGCCTGCTTCTACATATTATGTGTTTATGTTAATTGATTTTTTCTGTGTTTTTTTTGGGTCAAATATTGGCATTTGACAAAAGACTAATTTAACTCAGGAACTTTATAATTATCAGCATTATTTGAAAAACGTTTGGTAGAAAGGTAGAAATACACAGAACGACCTCTATGTTTACGATATTAGAACAGGTCTAACTTTGGCTGATCCTTGTGGTATTATAAAAGACAGTAGCTGACACCAAAGATTTGCTCGTGGGGGAGCTCTGTTCCGATGCCTTCCAACACTGCTCAATGGACGACGGTTTCTGTTTCCATTTCAAACCATTTTGCTATTTTTCCAACCCAGAGCTCAGCCTTGGTTTAGCCTGTGAACTGAAGTTGATCTCTGCCAGTGAGATCTTTTCAGCATTCCTAATAATATTTCTGTACAGAAAACATGTTTCCAACAGCCGTCCTTCTCTCCCCCAGGTAAAAGCAGTAGAAGGGGAGAGAGATGCCTGGGAGGGGTTCAGGGCTTCTCTCCGTCTCCTCCACCCTGCCCTGGTCCTTCCACTCCTGCAAGATCTCCTGAGCGTGACCCCTGACCTCTCATCCCTGCCACTCCCTCCTCCCCCTGCTGTGGAAGGAGAGGGTGTGACAACAGAGGGGGAACCAGATACAGACTCACCAATGATGTGACTGAAAGTTTACCATTGTTGAAATGTTATATTTCATTCACCTTACAGAGGCGAGTGTGAACCATTCTCAGCTTATGGTAGAGTTTTGGAAGATTTTGATCATGTTAAAGTTAGCAGCCTTCATGACTTTTAGTACAATTTAAAATATGGGTTGGTAATCAATGTTTTCCTTAGTGCTTTGGAATTTGCTTGATGAGCTTTAGCACTGAATGGTCTCAGAGCCTCTACTTTAAGTTAACTGGGTTTGTGTAACATATTGACATTTTCCATGTGTGAAGGAACTTTATTTTTTTGGAAGGAAACCAAAACTAATTTGCCTTTACGTGGAGTCAGACATATCACATGGTTAAACAAAACCACATCAAGCCATTATATAAATGATAACATCGTTCTATTCATTCTCAGACAATAAACTAGCAGTATGGATATTGACAATAAGCCCTGTTACAAAACAGAAAATACATGAAACATGAAACACTAAAATGTATATAAAAATAGTTCACCCAACATTTAATGGAGAGTTTCTTAGATACATATAAAGTTGTGACACCACCTGATCACATGTCACCGTTTCTTGGTCTTTTTGGTGCTGCTTGTTGGTTTGGGCTCAGCTACAGTTGTCTTTGGAGGAGCTGGAGTTGTTACTGGTTGTGGGGAGGGTGGTGGTGTTTTCTTTCTCTCTGCAACAAAAACAAATATACTGTACTACATGCCCTACATTTACGCTTTAATACTGTATTATTGTCTCTCTGTCTCAGTAATAAGATTATAGAATCTTTTGTTCAGGCGGTACCTTCATTACTTTTGGGCTTCAGACTGGGCCGACCCTGCAGTTGTCTCTCCAGGTCCTGAATGGTCTCCAGCGCTGCTTGCAGGGCTTCCTCGGCCTTAAGGGCTCGCTGCTCGGCACTCTGGACACGCAGCTCTGAATCACTGAAACAAACATGGAGAGAACTCTAACCAGGATGTCTTTTCCACAGCCACAGGCCCACTCTCCATTCTGAACAAACACACACTCATTTAGCAAACCTATTTCCAAAGGTAATAGATGGATGTTCAGCCACAGAGGTAAATGCTGCTCATGCTAGCCCCCCAGTGGTTATTTTAAACAATAAAAGAAACAACAATTCTTGGCACTCATTAGCTTATGAGTGTTTAAAACATGCGCAACGTGGATATCTATTGACTATATCTATTTCCGTTTTGGAGCAGTCATGAAAAAAACATTGACAGCTTGAGATACGTGGGGGAAAAACATAGATTTCCCTATTCAAGGTGATGTGATCGATATCATGTTACAGTGTTTCACTAAAGAAAGTTAACTTACTGCAGTTCCTGTTGCAGTAAACCTATTGTGGTCAGATCACTAAAAGCTTTCTGGGCTTCTTCTGTTGCTGGAGACACAACCAGCTCCTCAGTCTGACAGACAGAGAGACAGACAGACGGTCAGAGAGACGGACAGTTTGTTCAGCTCTATACTCGGTCAAAGGCATGACACCAACACTGGAAAAAGTGCATGATTTTCTGACCCCATTCAGGTGGACACGGCTCTCTCCCAGCTTTCTTTGTGTAATGTTTCCATCATAGCTTATCAGTTTCACCACTTGGGTCTCAAAAACCATTAGCTCCCCCTGCAGGACGACAACAACAACAACAACAACAACAACAACAACAACAACAGTGTTGTTTTTAGCAAGTAAGTCTTGTTCATACTGTACCAAGAACATGTGAAACAAGCTGTGTTCCTTTAAATATATTTGTAAAATCCACTGTAATCCTTATTGAATTCCTTAAAATGGTTTTGTCTTCAACACAACTCTACAAACTCCAAGATATTCCAAAGCTCATAACCGTCACAATGAACCATGAATGTGTAATTTTACGGTTCCAGATCAGATTTCTTTTAATGTTTTTTTTTCACTAATGGGCAGACTACAATCTGAATAGAGTTGAAAGTATATTAATACCTGATAAACCTCTTGTTGTGTATCATGTCCTTCAGCAGTGCCCTGTTGAGAAACAAGAGTACCATCACTGCCCCCATCATTAGCATCATGGTTATTATTAAATTGGTAACAGCTGTTGAAGATTTCATCTCCAGCGTTCTCATTTTGACAAAACAGGATGCATATTATACAGAAAAGGGTTATCAAGCAGCGGCAGTCTGTAAAAAAAGGTCTAAGTTAATGTCATCAATCATCCGACATAATAGTTATTTATACTGTAGTCTAGGCCACATTATCCAAAATATATATAGTCTAAATGGTTACAGGGTGTCATTAAACTTTTTACTCGTACTCCACAGCTGTTAAAATGACTCACCTCTCTCGGTTCTGCCTCAGTCTCATCTTTAAATTCACCGTCCGCTTTAAGCTCTGCTAAAACCTCTTTGTTCACCTATAAACACACACAAAACCAAAAACACATTTTGTTCCTCTTGCAATTTCCAGATCATAAACTTTTGTGATGAAGTGACCACAATTTATTTGGGTAACTGATACCAGCATCAGATCTTGACTACAGTAAAACCTGATACTTGATCAATGGCAATCTCTCCTCTGAAGTCTGGTTTACTTCACTGTAGTACCAGTATCACTGTCAGTCAACTGACACCAGACTTTGAAGTAATTTCTCCAATAATGAATAAGATAACTAGGTTAAAGTATAATATAAACCACAGCCATGATCATCTTCAGAAACTATGTTTCAAAGTCAAAATTCCAATGAGGTCTATCCATGTGGGTTGTATGTTAATTGACTCCTCACCAGACCCTTCATGCTGTCTGCTGGAGAGACCGGGACATCGATGCTGGAGGCGGGGTCAGCCTGTTGGACAGGCAGCTCTTCAGGACCACCTGTCACTCCTAAGAGCAGGATTATACTGGTCTCCACCCAATCAGTGCACTCCTTCTGAGGATGGACAAGACAACAGCACGCACAGTTCACATGTAGGTTTGTTTAGCGCATCTTCCCCTAGTCTGTAAATCCAGTATGGCTCTCCTGGAGCTTCATAAAGTTTGAACACAAAGTACAAGACACCAAGTGGTTCGGTCTTGAAATGAAATGTAGGTTTGGTGCGTATCGTGATTTTTCTATTGTACCTTAAGCAATGATTACTTGTGAAATGTATAAACATGTAGCCTTGTAGTCACGGTGAAATGCACTTATTGTAAGTCGCTTTGGATAAAAGCGTCAGCTAAATGAAATGTAATGTAGCCCTAATGTTACTATCAATTATTTGCCATCTATTGAATTCTTTCTCATAACTTTACCTGCAGCTTTCTGGACTCATTCATCTCATCTTCACTCTGGACTACATGTGGGTTCTGCATAATCTTCTCATCCAGAATCCGTTTGCAAGAGCTGGAGTCAAAAACAAACATTTCCTGATTAGTAAATCCTAGAAAAAATTACTCTACTGATCCTTTAAATCTTAGAGTAACTAAACATACTTTAATCAGTTAATTTCTGTGTTGTTTGTTATAATGTAGAGTGTGAAAAGGTTATCACTGCCCTTTGATTTAGTTCAGTACTTACTTATTGTACTGTGGACTAACTGAGTTTCATTGGTTAACAGCATCTGCATAACTATAAATTGTTAAAAGAAAAAAGGTAAAAACTTCAACTACCGGCTGATGTGTATGGAAAAAAAGTTCAGTTTCTCAGTAAGCATCTTGGCATCCTTATCCAGTGTCTGTGGTGAGATGTTTGTAATGTAGCAGTGCTCCTGTTCCTGGTCGTGGTCTTCACTGTGCTCAGGAACCATGACGAGCAACAGATCCAACATCCAACGGGTCTGTTTCATGTGAATAGAACGGACCTGACAGGAGAGGAAACTCAAGATGTAACTTCCAGCAAACAAAGACACTCAGAACGTTGTCACTTTGTTTGTCACCTATACTAGTTGCTGAGACACAACATGTTAGGAGGGGTTTAGATCATTCAGGTTTTGGAGCTGATATGTTGACTAAACCCGGTTGGTACTGACCTCCGCACTGAGTCTCTGGTTCTCACCATCAGTGAAGTTGGACAGGCTCATTATGAACTCCTGCACTTTGTCTAACGCCTCTTTTGTCTCTGTACTGTTTGAACAAACAAACACACGCAACAGGTACATAACTATTTCAACTTCAGTATCAAATTGTATTGTTTTTTGCGATGTGCTCAATAAAATTGTCTTTCAAAAAAAAAACTCACCAGCAATAATAAAATGTGTTTAAAAAAAGAGACTTAGCTTGTCCAAGCAACTACACATTTTCTTACCAATGATTCGTAAATACATAAAGAATACCACATTAGTTGTGCTAAAGAAAATGAAAAAGTCTACTTTTTGGAGCAAATTGACAAATGGCCTCGGCCTTTTCATTAAATCCATTGATTAATTAAACCAAACTTACAATATGTCTGGTTTATTTTGGTCCTTTTCGTTCTCTGTCTGCATGCACACATTCTTAAAGACTTTTTCAGCCAAACTCTTCCAATTTTGCAGAGCCACCTCCAGCTCCAGCCAGTCAGAAACAGGCATCATTTCTGGTTGATCAATCACTGCACCGAGCTTGGAAACCTGGGACTCCATCAACCCGAGCAGAGACATGATCTGTCCATGGATTCCTGAAACAGCATGCCTGGAATCAGTTTCAACAATTAAGTCCACATCTTAAGGACTGTATCCCACAATAAGGCCCACTAAACATCAAGAAAAACAACAGAGACAGATATATGAAGATTCTGTGACTGTAGCTTGTGTGTGTATGTGTGTCAGCGGCACACCGCGACACTCACCAAAGTCCTGATTTGCAGCTGTCAGCAGTTCTGTTTGATTACAGTTATCCATTTGGACTGCACTCAAGCAAAAACTAAAGCAGTGCCAAGTGAAAGTGTATACTTTACTTACCCGTCTGTAGGCCTAAAAATCACAGTTTCTAGCTCATTTTTAATTATTAAAAAATGTGTGTCTATCTGCTCTCACCACTCTCTCCACTGACTTGGGTGTCCAGCTGTTTCAGGAGCTCAGACAGGACCTTGTCCAGCTCTCTTAGGGCCTGATGGTCTCCACGGGGTTCACCATCGGGAGAAGCGTGTCTTCTGAACAGCCCAAGGCTTACATTCAGCCATCTATCCAGGACACAGCCAAGCCCGCCGAGTGTCTCCTGGCGGCAAAGCAGCGTCTCACCTTGATAGCTGTCACACTGGAGGGCCAATATCTGCAGAGAAACCGAACGCAGGGGAGGACTTTAAGATAAGGAAATTAAACTTAGCTGTTGACTAGACATACTGTATGACCCAAATCTTAACATATCCACATGATAATTGGAAAATAGGCATACTACTTTACAAGGCAAAAGTATATACGCATGCTTTAAAAAAAGCTTTTCCTGGTCTAGAACAACATCAAGCCAAGTGTTAAATACATAGACAGATAGATATCATCAATGACCACGACGAGAAAAAACATAGATAGAGAAAGTAAATGTACTGTCTTACATTTGACCAGTCCTTCAGATCAGCATGAAACTTTTCCAAAGAAGTGTTCTCATAATTTGGTTGAGGAGAGCTTGAAAGAGAGTAAGAGCATGTTTGGCAAAATACACACACACAGATCAATCTCTTCTTCCTTGAATTGCTCTCAATTACTTTGATGGTCATAGACACTATATGGGCAGTTTTCCAGAAAATCATATTTAAAAAAGAAATAATGGTTAATCCTGAAACCTTACATAATCTCCCTGAGTATTTTAACTTATCCTTACTTGTTCTGCGTGGTGCAGAAGGCGAGCCACTTGGCGATACCTTGCTGGATTGCACTGATCTGTTCACACTGAGCGTGCTTAGTCCTCTTTAGCTGGGACATGAACGTGGTCAGCTGCACTTTCCAGTGGTCAGTAAACTCCATGAGGATCGTCAGATCATCTGTGTCCTAAAGCAGCATGGTCACTATCATAGTTAGAGTGTAATTGAGCCACCAGGAATATTTCCAGAAAATCATCTGGGGCGTTTGGTGTTTTTGCAATGAGTAATACAGAAAGTGTTCAGAAGTATGAACTGCATTGTTACCTTCAAACTGAGGTAAAGGATGCATTGCTCAGCTGTCTTGAACCAGCTCTGCTCGATGATATGAAGCCGATGGATCAGCTGCAGCTTCTTCAAACTGATCACCTGACAATCACAAAGACATGTTATCCTTACAACCCAAAACTCACAGTGAGCAACAATGTTGTTGTTGCTATTTATATAATAAAATAATCCATAACAGCGCATCAAAACCACAAACAACATACATGATGAAAGAAAACTACATCACGGCTCACACACCTTGAGGCCGAGGCAGAAGGTGAAGTGACTCCAGGAGTCTCTCTCCTCCGTCATCTGGACCAGCTGAGCCTCAAGGCGACCCCTCTGCAGCTCATACAGTTCATGGTAACCCTGCACCACCCTGAGAGGAGCACATGGACTATTTGAAAAGGAACATCTGGTCACATTTTGTACTTGTGCACTGCTGCTGCTCTGCAAGAAAATCTGTTTGTTTGCCCTTTGAAACACCAATTTGAGTTTCCACATTTGGAAGTAATACAGATACAGTAAAAGCTGCTGCGTACATAACAACAAGGATGCATTGATAGCAGAACTTGGTATCTAACACAATTTTTTGATCTAGGAAAATATGACATCACTTTAGAAGTCTCTTGAGTTAAATCACTCATATCAACCAGACAAATAAGCTTCATATTAATCCTGCTGGTTAATCTTTTTTTTTTTGGAACACGTGTTTTGGACTAAATGAACAGTGGTTCAATTCATTCCTACTGTACGAGGGACTGACTCTGAGTTGGTGTGAGCCTGCTCGAGTGCCCCAGCCAGCTGTCGGTGAGCGCGCTCCGCCTGCTGGGAAACAGTGACATCATGGTCCCTCATTCTGTACAGCTCCCTGTGAAGAGGATGCACACCCATAAACACATCCACAAAAAGGTTAGCAAACACATTTCTTATATTTGCATATTGTAATGAAGGCTATTATTTAAATGTATTGCATTTGTTATTTACTCTTTGAATAGAATCACTCTTTGAACACGTTCCAGTGCTTAACAGCACACAGTCCTTTCATCCATCATGAACCAGCAGCCTGACACCTGACCTACGTACATGTTGAGCTTCTGGATGGATGTCTTGATGCGGTGGATCTCCTCAGTAAGCCGGCGGTCCAGAGCTCGCTGTGCCACTACCTCAGTGTGCAGATCCTTCAGTTGGCTGGGGATTCGCTCGAGCAGGGACTGGTAGCGCTGTCTGGACACACAAACACATGAGCTGCTGTGAAAAAGGGCTTTTTGGGGGTCATTGCTGGAAAACAATTCTGAACATCTCCAAAACTATCCGTCAAAATATCTTTCAGAATTAACTTGAGGTCACAAAAAAGTTAATACAGTTGCAGAATGATGGCTCATATTACAAGTTCTTATCTACATCCATATTTCCTAGATCTGGTGTAAAAGGCTCAGGCAACTCCTTCCACAGTGTTTTACCATTTAAATGCCGTCCTGGTGTATTGGCTGCTAACCTGAGTTTGGCAAGCAGCTGTCCTCTCTCAGCACAGCCCACGCTGACCTGCCGAATCAGTTCATGGAAAATAATGTTGTAGATGCTCTGCTCAACCTGCACCAGCTCCAGCAGACCCTCCATCTGTAAAACATGTCATTGCACTGTTTCTAATATGTATAGCTGGCTACACTAGAAGAAAAATGTCCATGCACATTCGTTTTTTATATAAAGCTTTTACATTATAACAGAACGATTTCCAGTTGCACCCTCAGTACACTTGGCACTCCAAATCCAATTAGCCCAACAGCCTGATGTTGCTCTAGTTTGTATTTTTATCTGTACATACAGCAAATGCAACGCAGCACTAGTGTCAGCTATAGAGACACAGAGCAGCCTGTGTACCTGGGAGAGCTCTGTCAGCTCCTCAATCTGCTGATCCACTCCGGCCTTCTCCAGCATGTCATCCATCATCCTCATCAGCTGGATCACTTCCAGTCTGCCACTGGGCCTCCTGGACACACAGAACATACACACATCCCTTATCTTACCAGCACTTTGTCTAGCTTAAGGTACACTGTACTATTACTTCCTACTATTAAGCTGTACCATTACTAATTTAGACAACAAAATCTCCTAGTGAAGTCCACTTGACTAAAATGTACCTGTAAATTAGACAAATTCATGTATTTGAACTCACAATGAAGGGAAGACCCGTAGCTTCTGCTCATCATCCTGCAGCTGCACTGTGAACGCACTGAGAAGAGAAGCAACATGAGCGGTTGCTTAAATTACAAAAATAAAACACATAAGAAAGCAGACTCACTCCTCAAAGAACTGAAGGCTCCGCAGCCCTTTGTTTTTCACAATGTGATATTCTTCCGGGATCACACTTTCTGAGATACTCAAGTTCTGAAAGACAGAGTGGCAGAAGTTATTACCTCACACTGTGAACTTGTATAAATATATACATATAAATACATATATACATACAGATGTCAATACATGTTAATTTAAAGTGAATGCTATTACAGTAAAATCACAGTATGTGTAAGACAACTGTAACACATTCTACTGCTGAATATAAGAGAAGATATTTGAATTTCTCTCTAGGCTTTAACTTTAAAATTATTATTGTCTTTTATTATTAGTGCAAACCAAAATACATTACACTAACAGATTTTTTTTAATAAACTTTTAACACTGATCTAAATGTACAAAAATACTGTAGCTTGAGTTTGCACGGTTTCCCTTTATGTGCTTCTACTTTTTTCTCTTTTGGATGACTGAACAATGAAGTACTCTAGCACTGATTCAATTTTGGGTTGTACCACACATGCTGCTCAGAAAGAAAAAGGTTATGAAAAAAATGTCAATTTCGGCACATTCTAAGGCCTTAGATATTTTTGCCATAAAGGGTTAAAAGGTCAGAAAGTCAATCAGGTCACCTGAGACAGTTTACCTGTGTGTCTCCAATGCCACTTCTGTCAGTCAGTGGTGGGAGGGGGGTTGTCTTCTTCTGGGTTACCATAGCATCACACAGGAACGAAATATCCCTTTATGGACATCATCCAAACATAAGAGAAATAATGAATGAAAACAAGCACATCTAGTCTCTGAGGCTATCTGCAGATTGCACAGAGCCAAAGTTAAAACCCTTTGAGACATCTGATGTTGCCCTGATTCGAGAGCAATACTATAATTATCAAATTACAGATAACTATTCAGACAGAACCTAAAATCAGTTTGGCTTTGCTAGGTGTCCGGGTATGAAACCACAATATCAAAACTAAGCTGGGTTTGTATTAATCCTGTCCTGTATTAGTGTCAAGAGTTAACATGTATGTTGCAGTAATGACTGTAATATAGTAAATACATATAATATGAACAGTAAGTAAATATAATATAGTAAATGCAAGTAACGTTTTATTGGATGACAAAACACCACAGTTTGATATTAATTTCAAATGAAATCTTTGGATGAACTCCATGTTGCAACAACAGCATTGTTTTGTTGGTCCAGCTGACCTGCCTGCTCCAGTCAGGGACGTTGGCTGCTCCAGAAAGAATTTGTATTTCTTGCGTCCGAGCTGGTGATGCCAGACTGCATCCGGCCGTCTGATTCCACAGCCCTGTACACAGAATCAATTTAGGAACTGCCGCGCAGGAATACCCTTCTTGGGATTAATGGTGGTGGATTATACCTTGCAGTGTCGATGGTGTGCAGTGTGCCCCAGTGTGCTCCTGCTGTTGACGGTGGAGGTAAGGCTGACCAGCAGTTCATCTGGGAGGATGTGGTTGTTGACAACAGGAGGATGTGTCTTCCTGCTCTCTGCTGGGACTTGGACATTTAGTTCCACAACTGAGAAAAAAACAGTAGGTGTATAACTCACTTTGCTATGAGGGGCTGTACATGCATACTCTTTAAAATCACACAACTATCCATGCCTTCCTATGGGGATGAACACTATTGTGGTGATGAATGAGATGAGGATGCATCATTGTGTTAGTTTGAGGATAAAATGTAGAACTTGTATTTATCTTTGAGAAACAGACGAATAGCTGTAATCATTACTGCAGATGTTAGTGGCTGTTGTAACTAATTAACTTCCGGTGGCGTAATGACTTCCTAGAACTAGCTAACGACCTGCTAGCTGAGCCCCCCAGAGTCCCACCTCTGGCGTCCAGCTCCGGCCTCGAAGAACTCGGCGCTGAGTTGGCTCTCATGGACGCGGACATCCTGGACTCACGGCGGAGATGTTACAGTGAGGTTTTGGAAACTAAATTCCCGAACGTTGACGAAGTCATGTGGACGAGAAGATAGTTTTATTTGCCTAAAAAAACGAACCCGTTTCTTCGGCTCTCCCCCTGGGTCCAACTTCCTGGTCGCGTTGCCACGGAAACACGCAACGCTTTCCACGGACACTCAAATGTTATTAATTTATTTTTGTATTTATCCCAGCCTGACTATAGGTACATGTAGCTACGAAAACAATATAAAGTTTGGTTTTATCAATGTATTAATGCATTGTTGTGTTTATTTTGTGCTCCGTTCATGAACTGACTATAAAACACGTGATACAGGGTTCTGTATTTGTTTTGTAATCAGTTCATAAACGGAGCACAAAATATAACGCTACATGATTTAATTACATAACCAATTAATCAAACATCCTAATAATACGATCATAATTCATTATCTTACCATCTTTAAATCTATTTTAATAATCGATTCAGAAAATTAGAAAATCTCATTATTTTACTCATTTTTATTTTGCTCTCTATGATGGAGATAATTGATTAATAGGCTAATGTATATCAAGATTAATACATTAAATCGTGATATTTAGATTTTAGGTAGGCTAGATGTGTTTGTTTGTTTTGTTTGTTTTGCTAGCAGACACGTGCTGTATCTAAATAACCTATACATGTCGCCCACATATAAATTATAATATTTGGGTTATCTTATAAGTATCTAAACCCATTTACCGTATGTGATGTTTAGTTAAATGTTATTCCATCAGTTATCATTCTGACATTCCTGTAACTCCCTCCCATGTGATTGGTCACAGCCCGGCTCTGCGCGGGAGGGTGTGTGTTCACCTCCACGCGCTGGTCCTTATGATTATTATTCCATCAGGAGTGTGCACCAAGTGGATCTGGAGTTGACAGCAGATGAGTCGCAGCAGGCTGAGGCAGAGAGATCCGTGTATGACAAGACTTCAACTCAACGATCAGGATGATTTCCTGTGACGATTATGGATTTAATTCGCTGTCATAATTTTGAATTACTTGCATGCGCAATTCTCATCTCATCACTGTTTGTGACAGGTGGTAAGTGACTGCTTCTTCTCCCGTGGTTATGAGTTGAGTTTCAGTTGTGTACCATGGAAAAAAAAGAAGGCCTACTCGTTTGATGTGATGCTGTAGCTGTATAATCATCGTCCATTTCCGTAGTTGATCGTTAATGTTATAATACATTCGGGTTTTTGCATTTGAACACCTGCTGAACTAGACTGAGTTGGTATTGCATCCTCTCAATTCCCCACAGGATGCTTTCTCTCGTGCAAGTTGGCGACAAGACTCATTCAAAACGTTTGTTTCATGAACACTTTATTGCCAGAGTTCTTAAAATGAAGTAAAACAGTGTAAAGATTGATACCAGCTTCTGTGTTTTGACTCTGAGTCTAAGAATTGGCTTGCATTTTAACAGTCCATGCTTGGAATATCAATTAAGACTGTGAGAGTTGACATCTTTGCCTATGGTAATCTTTGCACATCTTCTATGGACAAAAATAAATCTAACAATGGTGAGCAACGTAGTGACCCATGAGGGGGTGTGAGGATTGGGGGGTTGGGAGTATGTGGATAAGTGATGGGACTATATGTCTCAGTGGCTCTACAAAACACCTCACAATAACATGTCTTCTTATCACTACTGAAACAAACAGACAGACAGATACCCCAGCGACATGCATCTGTCAGGTGACCCCACATGTGCCATTCAAGGGCCTCCAGATAGGACCAAACAAAGACCCTTAGAATACATTTGCATATGAAAAAAGCCTCAAATGCTGTGGGAGGGGATGTGTGGTTGGCTGGGCTGCGTCTCAAACAGGCAACGGGCCCGGCTCTGCAACGTCTGAACTCAGGGCAACACTGAAGACCACTGGATTCAGTAAACAGCTAATATTACATCAGACAGCACCTGTCCTGGTTTCCCAAAATATACATGGATAGTTTTTTTCTCTCCATGGTTAGGAGAGGCTATATTTTTGGATCTGCTGCAAAGTGCCTCTAATCTGGCCTGAATCTACCTTGCTTTAATGAGAGCTGATATAGACATATGGTCAGAGCATCACCACTGATACCCATGATCTCCATCACACCCCCGGGACAATCAGCCCATACCTCCAAGTCCAAGTCTAGACATCCATAAGCTGCTAATGGAGAATTCTGCCAACTGTCTGTGGGATTGATTGACCTCCACCAATGATGGAAGATTGGTGCCTGAGTTGGTGAAGATGGAGCACCGATTGTAATTGCACTCTTTTACTTCTTTGTAGTCTGCACTCAGCTTGATTGTGCTCTTGAGGCATGATTACTGTTGCGCCATTATCATCTGTGAAGGATATTGTTGGAATATCTCTTTTCATATCAGTGTGGCGACCCCAGCAGCATAATGATGTTGACTCTTTCTTGTACCCATTATGCAAAACATACTTTCAAATGTGGCTTAGACTGATTATCATCTAATTGAGGCAACACTTTTCCAGCTGATTTGAAACCGTATTTTTTGTGGCATCATGTATCTGTGGCTCATTATGCACATTCCATAAATTATGAGGATTGTTGTCTCTGAGCTGCTCCCATTTGTTCTGTCTGAGTATGACACTTTTCAGATGCCTCATGGTAGCTATTTGTCTCAAGGTAAACATGATGTATGTCAGGAAGAGTGAAGCGATACGCAATGCATCATTATAGGATCGAGGTTATCAAGAAGTTTGGTTTTCAGGTCCCAGTGAAACTGTTTACCTCTGTAGATCTTGCTTGAACAACTCATGATGATGTGCCGCTCACATTGCTCAAATCCATATACTCAAGTTATCTAGAATATGTCAATGTAATAATGCAGCAATGACAAATTACATCATGAGTTTAAATATTTTACTTGCTGTAGGTATATGAAGCAACTACAGTTAAGTGTTGGAACAAAATGCAAAATCATTATATTATTTAATTATTTAGATTATTTAATTATCATTATTTATTATATAGTATATATATATATTATATATTTTGTATAGAATTGATGATTAAGCGGTTTTCAAAATGCAGTTTTTTTTTTGAGGTTTAGATAATAGAAAAAAACATCCTACAAATATTACCCATTCCAATGCCTGAGTTGGTGTTCCTATAACTTCCTTAAATATACCATTTAAGGTTTGAAATAGCACTTTTCCTAGAAATCAACAATATCAGCTATTTTATAAAGCTTATAACTAACAAACTAATGTCCACTTTTGCAAGGGACGTCTGGTGGAGTCGACATTTACAGTGAAGTTGTGAGCTCTAATTTAAAGTTTGCATCTCATGAGTGAATTCTGTTTTAGTGTTCTTTGTATTTGTTTTAATATGAAAGATAAGGTGCAGTAGTGCTCTTTCTATGATGAGATGAGAATCCTTGAAATGCAATAATATATATATTTTGTTAAATATGTGATACATTTTATGATCATGAAAAGTTCTAAACCAAATAACAAAAAGACACTATTTTGAAGACACACATGATTAAGTCAAACAGAGAACGATAATAATTGCTTTTCATTGCTCTCCCTGGAGAGCATCGTGCTGATCCTCTAATTAGTATGTGTAGCATGCGTTGATAGAAATGAGACTAAACCCAGAGCAGCGAGGCTTTAACCTGCTGATCAAAACACACCGTAAAGTGTAAAGAAGTAGATGCTTAAAATCTTCGGTCAGATGCAGTCACCATGGAAATAGATTGAACACCGAAGCCAAACAGTGTAATTGGTTACCATGGCAGTCGTCCATGACGCCTTGAGAGGCTCTTAAATTTAAAGCCCTTGTACTGACAGCTGCTGGATGGATTTTTATCAAAGCAACAGAAACGCAACGACTTTCCTAATCTAACGCTTAGTAAGCGGGTCATTTATATGATGTTATACAGAGTGCGCTTTATCACAAGTCACTGTAGGAGCTATTTATTGAATATTCTAAGTTATTTTTACTCACAAGTAGTATTTTTTTTATTTTTTTATGTATTAGGATAGTTTTTCCTTTTGATAGTTTTTTTTTATTTTCTTTGATTCACGGGACAAATGGCCACTACAGTCACTAGTGTACTTTTAGTAAAACTATTGTTTACTTCTAGACTAAATTAATCATTATGAGAAGTAGCAATGATCAGAATCAGAACCTTTTATTGCCACGTATGTTTTCACATACAAGGAATTTGTCATCCATGGACGGCGGGTGGTGCATGACTTTAAACAATAAATGGGAGCATGTTAAATTTACAATTACATTAACATAAAGTACACAGACAAACAGATGACAGTACTTCTATTCTGTTCTGTGATATCAATCTTTCTAAATGTGATCTCTTCATAGGTGCATGGGTTCCTGACAGGCGGCCTTCCCCGGTGGACCAGTGCTCTCCAAACCCGTGTCAAAACAGGGCCATATGCAGAACCCGCGGGGATGGCTACTCGTGCTTCTGTGTGCCGGGGTTCCAGGGTGCTCACTGCCACATCGACGTGAACGAGTGTGTCTCCCAGCCCTGCAGGAACGGAGCCACATGCGTGGACAGAGTGGGCCGCTTCTCCTGTCTGTGCTCTCCAGGCTTCACTGGTGAGTGGAAATAACCGGGCTTAGTCTCCTCAGAGCATCTTGAGAGTGAGGCCACATCGTTTCAATGCTAAATTAACAAAGTGCTTTCCAACGTTAAAAAAACTACCCATTTTGATAAATATTAGATAAGCTAAACCTCAAGGAATCCACCTGCTGCCTGAGCATCATGACAGATACAAAAGAATAGATGTATTATTAATGAATTGTTCATTTACTGCATGTAGGCAGTCATGTCTTGTTAGTTGTACTTATGTTCAACTTTCATTCTCAAGGATGAGAGATGGTTCATTCTGTACACATGACATTTATTGCTTCTGTCCAGAGAGATCCTCCTCTGTTGCTCTCCTGAAGGTTTCTTCCCTTTTTTCCCTGTGAAAGGGTGCTTACTATTTTTTTAGGGGAGTTTTTCCTGATCCGATGTGAGGTCCCGGGACAGGGATGTCATATGTGTACAGATAGCCCTCCGAGGCAAATTTGTGATTTTGGGCTGTATAAAATATACTGAATTGAATAGATGATACTATTTTTTCGAGTGCAGGGATGCATTCAAACATATATTGTCTACAATGCAATGTTTTTAAAATTGCAACCAGCTGCAGAAGCCTGGCTGTGAGCGATCCACTCACGATCACAGCCAGTCCACATGAAAGCGTTGCTCACTTTGGCCCCCGGTCTATGTAGCAGGCTCACTCGCCCTCTGACATCAGAACTGCTTTGATTCTCACAGGGGCCACTTGTGAAGTCCAGATTGATGAGTGTCAATCACAGACGTGTCTCAATGGCGGCAGTTGCCATGACTACGCCCGAAGCGTGTCCTGCACCTGCCGGCCTGGTTTCCAAGGACACCGATGCGAAATCACCATCGACGAGTGCCAAGAGCAGCCGTGCCAAAATGGGGCTCTTTGTGTCGATGCGGAGAATGAGTAAGTGGCCCGGACAGTCGTTGGGAATAAGAAATTGCAGCTTTTGCAAAGTTTATTATAAAAAAAGATTTTAAACCTGTTCACACAGACTTGAGGAAACAGTAAATAACTCATTAATGTGATGGTCTCAGCTACAGCTGTGACTGCTCCCACACAGCCTTCACTGGCAGACTCTGTGAGACGCCGCTGCCACCGTGCCGCTCTGATCCCTGCTTCAACAGCGCCATCTGTACGGACAACCAGGGCAACTACAGCTGTGAATGCTGGCCAGGTACGTGAAGCACTTTCTCACTCGGTCAACAGGGAAAAGATTGTATTTCTGAGTCACAGGTGTTTAAAGGAGATTTTTGGGTTTAGCGACACTGGGTAGTTTGGTAAGAGAAACAGGTGGAGGTAAGAGTAAGAGATGAGAAAATAATCTGCAAACAGAGAATGAGAAGTGCTGGTGAAAGAGTGAGCAAAGACACCAGCCATTATTTTCAAGATAACAACTGCATGAAGCTGCATACTGACTAAAATGATGTTACTATGTGTTGTCTATCGTATGAATTATTCCCATCAGAAACTCTATCTGACTTCCTCATTCCAGGGTTTGAGGGGCGCCAGTGTGATATTGACATCAATGAGTGTGGCAGCAACCCCTGCATGCACGGAGGCCGCTGCATTGAGAGGTCGTGGCAGGTTCTATATGGCAGTGAGCCTCTGCTTCCTGAACACTATGACCAGCAGCATGCTGCAGGCTACATCTGCAGCTGTCCTCTAGGATCTACTGGTAATCTATTCTGATTAACCAAACTAAATTCATTACGTCTTACACAGATCTCCCAGTGTGTGCAGTCAGATGTCTGATCAAGGGAATAAGCAGTTTCTGACTGGAGCAATGAATGGGTAAATTAGAAATGGGAATGTTTTGCTATTAACAACTAGAAGGGTGTAGTATCTCCGCAATACTCCATATAATATCATTGACATATTCAGAGTATATTGTTGGTGCTTTAATGCCCAGAGAAGCTTTACATTGTTGTAGGGATGTTACATCTAATTATAGTTCAGTTGCAAAAGCAGAAAATCCTGTTTTTTGTGCTTACACAAGACTTGATACAACAATGAGGTAAGACTGTGAGCTGTTGGCTGCTGAGAGTTGTGTTCTAAAAATTGACCCTCTGCCAAGTCGCTGTGGCATTGACTCAGTAAGTTGGCTAAATAGCATTAGTTTAATCCCCAGGATCTGGCTTTGCTGGTCTCCTGACTGGAGCCACTCAGCCCTACGTTCTTGTAGAGACGTAGAAACAGAGCAGACCTCCACTGGAATGGATTGTACACACACAAACTAATATGGTGCAGTTAGACAAGTTTGAGGCTATCCTGGGGGAAAAGTGACGGCATGATGTGGACACCTGCACCATGGATTTGGGGGATTTTGTTGCTCGGATCAGGTAACATCAGAAGACGTTTCTGTATAAATAGATATTTAGTATATCATTACTTAATAGGCATTTAATTCCTGTGTCCGGTTATCTTCTCTTTTACCAATATTTAATATATAATATTTATTTTAGCAAGATTTCTGGAGACAAACACAAACAAGCAGACAAACAAGGTAAGTATAACACATGGATAAGTAATAGTTGGGTATGGTGGTATGTACTGTGTACACAGTCAAACACACCACCAGCATAGAGAACTAGGGTTAATTCCCCAGTTTGGTAACAGGTGATGCTAACTTGACTTGGCATGTGTATCCAAGGCACCAAATAAATTTGATTAAACAGGAACCACGATATACATGTGATGAGTTGTCAAAATATGGTAGAAAAGGGGAGAAAAAACTGGGCACATATGTCCCTGAACAAGGAATAATGACAATGATGTCCTCTTCAGTGAGCAGCATCACGTTACATGCTGTGTTGTATACAGGCCGCAGTAACAGAGTTTAACAGGGTGTGTTTATTCTTTTGCTGCAAAAACACAAGCTTGATGTGACTTTATGTTTTTCTACTGACAGGTTCCCTCTGCCAGGAGGTGATAAACCAGTGTGATCCCATTCCCTGCCAGAATGGGGGCATGTGTGAGAGCCATGTTGAAGGCTACATTTGCCACTGCCTCCAACAGAGCCATGATGGCGTCCTCTATGGAGGTGTAAACTGTGATGTGATGCTAGCGGGCTGTGAGGGACATGAATGCCAGAACCAAGGCTCCTGCTCTCCTTTCTTGTTGGATGGGACTCAAGGATACACCTGTTCCTGCTTACCTGGGCACACTGGACACCTCTGTCAGACCCCCACCACCTTCTCCTTTGAACGCAGAGGCTACCTGCTGCTGCAGAGTCCCCAGGCGGATACCGTAGAGTCCTGCAACATCACCCTCAGCTTCAAGACTACTCTGCCCAGAGCGTTGTTGTTCCAGCGCAACAGCAGGGGGCTGCTGCTGAGCCTGGAGCTGGACGGAGGGCAGCTTCGTCTCTCACTGAGGAAAGAGGTCTCTGCTGGGGCTGAGGCAGAAAGCCCAAACCAGGTCCTGGAGCTTCCACGCAATGTCACAGATGGAGAGTGGCATTCTGTGAAGGCTGAGCTCGGAAGTGGGATGCTCAGCCTGACGCTCTTGGATGATGCTGGGAGCTGTGGCAGCCAGTCGTGTTACAAGGTGGCCCCAGTCCAAAGCCCCCTGGCCAGGCTGGTGTCACCTCCTCAGGACACTTTCATTGGAGGAGTGCTTCAGGACTCAAGCAGCCCCAGTGAAGACTCTCTACTTCCAGCATTTATTGGTTGCATGCAGGATGTGTTTGTGGACTGGCAGCTCGTCGTCCCCGAGGATTGGCGAAGCGACTCTGCTGTTAATGTGTCCCCTGGCTGCAGCCACAGGGACCGCTGCCTGGACGTGCCTTGCCAAAACCGAGGACAGTGTGTCAACCTGTGGCAGAGCTACCAGTGCCGATGCCCGAGGCCCTATGAGGGGCAGGACTGTGCGGAGGGTATGTTCACAGCTGGGAAGTAATAGACGGGTGGATAGTCAAATAGCAGCAACACAGTGTAAAAAAATGGGATTCGCTGGTAGTCCCTTTAAAGTCCCTTTAACACAAACAATGTAAGTACAGTTTGGGATTGATTATCATCAAATGCAGAAATAGGACCTTTTGACCAGGTAATTTTCACAAAATGTCTTAAGTGGGTAATTAAATGACATCCTCAGTTGCTGTAGCAGAAGATAAGGGGTAGAGATGAGGCCAGTCAAAAGCCACAAGGACGAAGCATGAGATCCTCTTATCTGACGCACTGGATTAAGGATACAAGGGATTCTATTTTGGAAATACACAGAACATGCAAGGGAAGAGTAGACAGTTTAATACTACAATCAAAACATCTAAATCTAAATAATGAAAAGAACATTGTTGTTTGAATTTGACACTCAACACCAACACATTTGAAAATACCCACGTTTTTAATAAGGTTTTTATATGACCTCTCATACACTGTTAGTCCTCTCTGCTTTAGCTTTGTGTCTTCTCAATGTCCTGCCTGTCTGAAGGTGACCAACCCACAGTGGAAAGTGCTGACAGAACATACAGAACATACAGTACATACAGAACTACAGAACATACAGAACATACAGTACATACAGAACATACAGAACATACAGAACTACAGAACATACAGTACATACAGAACATACAGAACATACAGAACTACAGAACATACAGAACATACAGAACATACAGTACATACAGAACATACAGAACATACAGAACATACAGTACATACAGAACATACAGAACTACAGAACATACAGTACATACAGAACATACAGAACATACAGAACTACAGAACTACAGAACATACAGTACATACAGAACGTACAGAACGTACAGAACATACAGTACATACAGAACGTACAGTACATACAGAATATACAGTACATACAGAACATACAGAACATACAGTACATACAGAATATACAGTACATACAGAACATACAGAACATACAGAACTACAGAACATACAGTACATACAGAACGTACAGAACGTACAGTACATACAGAACATACAGAACTACAGAACATACAGTACATACAGAACGTACAGAACGTACAGAACATACAGTACATACAGAACATACAGTACATACAGAATATACAGTACATACAGAACATACAGTACATACAGAATATACAGTACATACAGAACATACAGAACATACAGAACTACAGAACATACAGTACATACAGAACGTACAGAACGTACAGTACATACAGAACATACAGAACTACAGAACATACAGTACATACAGAACGTACAGAACGTACAGAACATACAGTACATACAGAACATACAGTACATACAGAATATACAGTACATACAGTACATACAGAACATACAGAACATACAGTACATACAGAATATACAGTACATACAGAACATACAGAACATACAGAACTACAGAACATACAGTACATACAGAACGTACAGAACATACAGAATATACAGTACATACAGAACTACAGAACATACAGTACATACAGAACATACAGAACGTACAGAACGTACAGAAAGTACAGTACATACAGAACATACAGTACATACAGAACATACAGAATGTACAGAACGTACAGAACATACAGAACATACAGAACATACAGTACATACAGAACATACAGAACGTACAGAACATACAGAACATACAGAACATGAGGGCTGGTGGCTGCTAAAATGACTTCTTCCTTTGCCCGTATTTAGAGGGTCTTTTTCTCAGTTAGTTCTGAAAATACACAAAGCTATCATAATGCTCTTTTAAAAGTAAATATCTTGTGCCTGTTCTCGGCATAGATGAAGATAAAATCTGAATAAATAGTGTTAATTTTAGTCTCACAGATTTGTAAGAGTAATCTCTTTTTGTTATGTCACATGCTGTTGTTTTTAATACTGATTTCAATCAGAAGACTGAAAATAAAAGATATTCTAGTTATGAAAACCCTTTGAACATGCAAGTTACACATATTTGTTTTCTTGATGTTGACACCCAGCCAAGTCACTTTTCTCTCATCTTTAACCTAAAACATTTCTTGTTTCATCTTATTCACATTCTCTGCAGAACACATGACCGCACGCTTTGGGAATGAGGACTCTCACAGTTATGCAGCATTCACCGTCACAGAGGATCTGGACGACAACTTCTCCATCTCCCTCTTCCTGCGTACACGGAGGCAGAGCGGACTCCTCCTGGCGCTCGCCAACAGCAGCAGCCAGTACCTGCACATGTGGCTGGAGGGCGGCAAGGTCACGGTTCAGCTGAATAACTTTGAGAGTCTGAAGGCAGAGAACGCCATTGATGACGGGGAAGTCCACTTTGTGAGAGTGGAGGTGGTGGAGCGCCGTATGTCTCTGTACATAGCAGCTCAGAAACAGGCGGATGTGGAAGTCAGGACAGTCGACGTCCAAGCAGGACATACCGTGTATGTGGGAGGTCTGCTGGAGAGTCGGACGACTTCCGTGTTCGGTGGGTATTTTAAAGGCTGTATTCAGGACCTGAGGATCAACGACAGGCGGCTGCAGTTCTTTGGGCTGGGCACCTCAGTGAGATCTTATCCTCTGGAGCTCATGGAAAATGTGACTGCTGGATGTTCAGGGGACAATGCCTGTGGTGTGAGTAAAACACTTTGAACTTTGTTAACCTTATTCCCCCGCTTTAGTGTGAGCTGGTTTAGGGCGTGCAGAAATGGATTAAAACCTAAAATCCTGCTTAAATTGAGACTTCCCTCATGACCATGACGTCATTCAGATACAATTCATACAGAGTTACATCTCATATTAAGGGCGAGGACATCAGATATTATTTGGTAAAAGTCAATGTTTCATCCTCAGACAAACCCTTGTCTAAACGGTGGGATGTGTTACTCCATGTGGGATGACTTCAAATGCACCTGCCCGCCCAAAACAGCAGGGCGGTGCTGTGAAGAGGTCCGGTGGTGCGAGCTGTCACCTTGCCCCACGGACTCAGAGTGCAGGATGCTGAACCAGGGATATGAATGTAAGTGGTGTTTACAATATTACCTGTTATAAGCAGAGGTGTTCGAGCGGCCATGTCCCGTAAGCCATTATGTATATTGAATTATTATCTCAAAAATAATGAGTTAGTATCTCAATATCATGATTTAGTGTCTCAAAATAAAGAGAAACCTTCTCAATAATGTTGCCTTAATATCACAAAATAATGAGAAAGTTTCCCATTATTTTTAGATACCAAGTCATTATTTTTTAGATACTTCCTTATTATAATGACTTAAAAGACATTTTCTTCACCACAGTGGCAGGAATGGGCTTCCATAGTGATACAGTGTGTTACATAAAAGCTGTTAAACCCAGATACAGAGTTGTTTACCTTTTAAACTTACATTCAATTGAGGCTACGTTACCTAATCTTTGACCTTGTTTGTCAGTCATTGTTGACTTAATTGTCCACTATGTAACCGGATGTTACAACATGCTCGATTATATCGGCCTCCTGGCCTCAATCTGCCCTCAATCTGCCCTCACAGTATTTTCTATGTGCTCAGTAAAGCAGGATTGGCTTTTTTTTTGTTGGGATTACTGATGATTTGCTGAGTTTCTCGTTTGTCTTATGAACCACACATGTACAGTGATCAACTCATCAAGGATACCTGCTTGTTTTCGGATATTTCTGACAGATGACCCCCATCTTGTTGCCTTGTAGTGTTATAAAACCACTAAATGCCATGCTGTAATACCACCTTTGCATCAGAAATCAGTGCTCCTAATGCCTTTGTCGTATTGTCATACATAAAGCCTAATCTAAACAAGAAGCCAGCCGACAAAAGGGTTTTAATGGTGCAACAAAGTGTCTGTGTAAACATATATTCTCTCCCATCTCCTAGGCTACTCCAATGCAACCTTCCTGAATGACAGCACCGTGTTGTCCTACCGGGGAAACGGTCACATCTCCCGCAACCTGACTAACCTCTCCCTAAACCTACGCACACGGAAGCGTAACACAGCTGTTCTCCACGCAGAGAAGGGCTCAGCATTCATTACACTCTCCGTCCAAGGTGGTTTCCTCTTCATGGAGCTTCAGAGTCCCACTGGAGAGGAGGAGGAGGAGGGAGAGCCGGGTGTGTCCACGGTCAGTCTCAGCAGCAGGACGAGCATTAGCGATGGCGAGTGGCACAGCGTCCACCTGTTCATGGCAGCGCCGTGGGCACAGACCTCCCGCTGGACTCTGGTGCTGGATGAAGAAATAGAGGACGCCAGCACTTCCAGGAGCCAAGGAGGCGACCTGAACTTCCTCCGGCAGGGGGTGGACATCTTCTTAGGGGGCCTGGCCCCCGATGCTGGGTGGTGCCTAGCTGGGTGCCTGGGCACAGTAGAGCTAGGTGGCATCGCCCTGCCTTACTTCAGCTCCTCTGAAGTGAACCTCCCGCGCCTGCAGGAGGAGCAGTTCATCCAGACGTCACAGCGACCGCCGCTCCTCGGCTGCAGCGGGGGCCCCGTGTGCGAGCCCAACCCCTGCCTGAACGGAGGGGAGTGCCAGGACCTCTTCAACACCTACAACTGCAGCTGTGCCGCGGGCTGGGCCGGGAGGCGCTGCAGCTTCTTCACCGACACCTGCGCCTCCAGTCCCTGCGTTCACGGCAACTGTAGCGTGACCGGGCTGACCTACGAGTGCGCCTGCGAGTCAGGTTACGCAGGGGACGACTGCGACGAGGAGGTGGATATGTGTGAGAATCACCTGTGTGCCCATGGAGGCACCTGTCTGCATGGGCCAGACAGGTACGCCTGCCTCTGCCCTGAGAACTACACTGGCTCCCTTTGCATGTGAGTTAAAAATAGAACTAGAAATAATAGAATAAAACAGAGTAGTCACTTTATGGTGAGTGTCAAAGGCTTGTATTATTATTGTATGCTCTGAAGAAAATGTTTCTCTTCTACTAACAGTTTTGGGAGCTTAGGTACTTAGTAAACACAAAATACACAAGTAAATGCTCCAATTTGCACAAACAAGGGACCGCAGTACAACACGAATGAAGTCCTTCAATGTAAATGTTTCCACATCGCTGCCTCTGTTCAGCATTTCAACCACGCCTGCTGCGCGCGTCTCAGATGTTGCATTTCTATTCTAGTGTCAGCCAGAAAAGGCCTCAGTCTGCTGCGGTGTCTCACTACACAAACCTCTCTGGTTCAACGCCAGTTTCTTTCCCCTGTCATCTACCGTTTGCCTCGGAGAACCAGCAGGGGAACGCCTCCGAGCATTTATCCTGTAAACACACAGCCTCTTCCATTTGGCCTCTTTTGCACTAGGAAAACCTTTGCAAGTGTCTCGCTAAGACAAGCTGCACATCACCTTTTACTGGGAACATCTGCGCTGTAAAGTTTTCATCAAAATGACTTCTTTTTGTTTGTGTCTCTTGTTTGTGTCTCTTTCTACCCCCTTTCCCCGTCTTTCTTCCTGTTTCTCTCCAGTGAACGTATTGAAGAAATACCGTGGTACATTGTTGTCAGAAATCTGTAAGTTTTTTTTCTTCCTATTTCTCAGGTGTTAGCTATTTGTTTCCTGTTAGATATTCATCTCTCAAATGTCATGTACGACGTCTCCTGTTTTTTTTGTTCGGTTGTGTGCAACAAAATGCCAAGCAAAGCTAATATTAACACTGCCTGTTTGTTTGTCTCGAATTGAGATACCCACTGTTTCAAATGAGTGACAGCTGTAGTTCAAAATGATGCCTCTAAATGAAAACTTCACCGCCAAAGGTTGTACGCTCTCCAAAGTAAAACATATAGTATTTTGTAACCATTGATGGATGAATTGATGACAGATAACATTTTGGAACAGAGCTGCTGTGCTTTAGGCAAACAATTGTCTTTTTCATTCCTGTACATGTGATTTGACCTCCTGCTGGTGAATAGTGGCCAGAGGACTTGAACGTTATTAACCTGGTCCTCTCCTAAGCCTCTTTGTGTTCCCTTCGGGGAGCTGCAGAAGGCTGAACAATACAGCTCCTGCTTGGCTGATCCTTCTGTAAAAACGTCAAACTCTGCTGCACATGACCTGCTGAACGCCTCAATGCCTCTGGAACTACGGCTTTAAATGCAACACAAACAACACATGTATTAACCCTCTTGAATGTCTGCCTGTGTCCTGTAACCAGACTGCCGAAGCTGCCTGTTTCTGTGTGCGGCGATGACACCAGAAACTACACCTGCTTCAATGGAGGCAACTGCTCTCACAGAGAGCTGTACTGTGACTGTTTACCTGGCTTCTTTGGACACCGGTAGGAAAGAAAGAGATATTAATATTGTTAAAAGGCCGACCTGTAAATTAGTAAAGATAAAGATACTAAGACAGATTTATCTACGCAGCATAGCATGAGTTTGTGCCAAATACATCAGCTGCTTCATTCATGCTTTATAATCATTCACCAGCTGTGTGCAGCTGTGTGCAGCTGCACCAGCGTCCTCTAACAACCCAACCTCCTCCTTGTGTGATATATATTTTACATGATTGATATAACTAAGATCTATGTGCGCTTACTAAGGGATACTTTGGGCCTTTTCTTCTTCAGGACTTACTGTATAACTATTTGCTGTAAGTGGTAACGTCCATGCCATGGGTGTCCCTGACTGAACTGTGACTCTGTGTTGTCAGGTGTGAGCAAGAGGTGGATGAGTGCCAGTCCAACCCCTGTCTAAATGGAGGCTACTGCCGCAACCTCATCAACAAGTTTGTCTGCGTGTGCGACATGAGCTTCGCTGGAGACACGTGCCAGACGGACGTAAGCGACATTTACTTTTACGTGGCTGTGCTGCTGTGGCAGAACCTCTTCCAGCTGCTTTCTTACCTCATCCTCAGGCTGGACGACGAGCCAGAGGTGGACTGGGGAGGCAATGACTGAATGTGTGTGTGTGTGTGTGCAGGCGCGTGTGTCTCTGAAGTGGGTGCAAAGTAGGGTTTGCAAGTTTGTCAGTGAATGTGTGTGGATGACTGATTGATCATAAAAGATTAGGATGACCAGTGGTTTCCGGTACAAAGCACAGGCGATCAGCAGGTATTCATGAGAGCACACTGCACACACAAGGGTCAACGGTACCACAGAGCTGTTTCTGTGCCTTAAAATTATACCGTAGTCAGCAGAAGCACCTTATTCAGTATATTAATTTACTATATTACTCAATGTATTTGACTTATTTAAGTAGCAATAGATCACAGATGCAATAATATCTTCTAAAACCAACTCACACATAACACTTTAGGGCTGCAACAAAAAATCATGTTTATTATTGTCTTGATTTTTTGACTTTGTAACACGGGTTCGCTGCTTCCGGGAATCACCAGGTCGGCACACAGTGTTTTCAGTTTTAGATGCTTTTATTTTCCTTTTCTTTTCCGCTCTCGATCTCGCTCTCGCTTGATCTCCTCACTTCCGGCGCTCCCGAACGACGTCACTACCGGGTTTTAAATACCCGCACACACACACACACACACACACACACACACACACACACACACACACACACACACACACACACACACACACACACACACACACACACACACACACACACACACACACACACTTATTAGCCCCAGGTGTGGCTCATTCGCCACCATTCCCCACACCTGTTCCCTGAGCCGCCCTTCTCTCTTCCTCTCGTGGCCGCGCTAACCCCGCCCCTGCCCCACAGACTTATTGTTAAAGTGACACACTCAAACTGCTTGTTTTGACCGGCCAATACTCAGAAACATAAATCATTTTTGAAAATTCTGAACAATATGAAATCAGCGAATTGCATCCTCACTTCAATGATGAATCTAAACTTGTTGGCGGTTAATTGACTAATTGATTAATCAAACAAACAGTGCCGTATCATTACTGTGGTCTAAAGGGAAGGATGGACTAAATTCAATGAAGCACTTTCTGAAGCAGAGAAGAACATTATAGAATATGTTTTATTTATAATGTTTCTCACTGAAGATATCCTGTCAGTCTTGTCTGAACTGGATTGTGGGAGCTCCACACGGAGGAATGTGTGAACGATGAAAAGCGGTGTTGTAGTTACAAAAGCACCTAGCGGGGCTAGAAGGCGACAAGATGTCTGACTTTGTTCTTGATGTGCATTCAGAGCGCTGTGCTGGCTGACTGACTGCTGTGTGTTGTTTTGTACCAGAGAAGAAGTTTCCGCCTCTAAACCTCCCTGACTGAGGCAAAGATATTTAAAGCCTAAAACTCTGTGCGGCTTGAGCGGTACTTACCAACATTCACCGTGCTGTTGTGGTCATTTCATAACATATTAATAACTCAATCTGTTCCTCAAGAACTGGATTGTTAGTCTCATTGTGCTGACGTCCTACTGCATGATCCATGTTTGACAGTAACTTGTGGTGTGTCTGTCTTTCCTTCATCATATTCTGTCCTCATGTCTTGTCTCTGTTTAAATCCAGTCTCTGTCTTTGTTGTTGTCAAATAAAAAAACAAAACATCGTATCAACCTTTGTCTGTCTTCTGTCCTCTTCATCTTCTTTAAATATGTGTTTTCTCTTTCATCACCACACATTTTGCTTCCATTTCCAACCTCTTCCCTCCATTTTCTCCTCTAGACGACTAACCTCAGTTGAAGGTTAACTTCTGTACAAATCCTTTCATTGATTTCCTAACGGTGTGTCAGTGTGTGTTTGTGAGCAAAGGAGCGGAGGCCGAAGTCAGGTGGTTCCCGTGACACCAAACGTAGACACTTGATCTCTCTTAACAAGATGTAGTGTGAGTAGATCCCAGAATAGCCCGAGTGCATCAAACCCAGAGCTGCACAGTGCTGCTGGTCTGAGGCTAGCTACCATTTAACTTAACCCCCTGAGCAAAAAGGAAGATTAAAGGAGCTGCATTTACCATTCAGAGCTATAATATGGCAGCAAACGACTATTAGCTAAGTAAAGAAAGAGCAAGGTAATGTCTACCAGGGCAAATAATGTTTCTGCTCTGTCAGCATTGTTTACGCTGTTTGCTGTGAGCCGCCAGCTCACCTCCGCCATGTTGAGAGCCGTTGAGAGGCAATCAAGATGCTCCCATTCTTCTATCTTACACCTTTAAAGAATAGGTTCATATTAAACATTAAAAAGTCCCAGACACAGGATGCAGGTTTGTGAGCGAGGCGTGCAACTACATACTGACTACATGTTGCAGAGGTCAGGGCGTTGTGCCGGCCAATCAGCTTCTTCCACATCAAATTTTGAAAACTATTTCTTTATGAAGGGGTTGGTTACCCATTTTTCAAATAATAGAGAGGTGACATTATACATATTTAAACATGATGTGCTTGTTGTAATCATTCTTCCTGTTCATACTGTCTCTTTAAATATCCTTTTGTCCTATTTTGTCCACATCCTTTACACTTGAACCACATCCGGGTTCTTTAACGGGCCAATAAGAACAAGTGGAGTGATTAAAGCAAGCAAACATCAGTGTTGGTGTCCATATGGGGACCTGACTATTGTTTTAAGACAGACATGAAAAATGGGGAACCTATCCTTTTGTGAAAAAAATAGTTTTCATCTGGAAGAAGTTGACTTGCCTGCACGACACCCTGACCTCGGCCTCAGTGTGTGAATGGTAGCCATGTTCCTTTGACCATTCAGTCAGTGGGCAGTTGCACTCCTCTCTCCCCAACTTGCGTCCTCTGCTCCGCCTGTATTTTTGTACAATATTTTAGTATTTTCTTCTACTGTGTATATGTGTGTGAGTGTCCTTTGCAAGCACAGGTAGCCCTTATGGTGAGGAAAGAGGGGGAGGAAATGGGAAGCGGTTTTTCAGTGTCGGCACTGATATGGCCATCCTTTGAGAGAAGCAGAGAGGGAGAAATGTGCTTCGCCAGCGAAAACAGCAGCATCTGGCGCTGAAGTGCAGTTTCAGCAGAGAGCTGGTGGCATTCACAGAAGTTTGGTCTGCTTCACAGAAACGTATGAGAGCAGCTTATCTGGCAGGCACCTACACACACACACACAGAGCAGGTTGATAGTGCTGACAGCAGGGAAGCACTGCTGCCGTCTCCGAGTTTCAGGGTGGCCTTCCCTTGTACCTTAGAGACTGGTTAGTTAGACATTTCCGTGTCTGTGTGTGTGTGGCAGTCGGTGACTGATGGCGGGTCCTGGCTTCAGGCTGCTCTGGCTCGCTCGTGTCACACTCACTCTGACAGCCAACTATGCTGCAGTGACAGGTAAGCACTTTCCAGGAGTCAACAAAGCCTGTAGCGAGGGAAAGAAAGCGTAATGTCGACAGCGTCAGGCACCAGTGCATAAGTTATTTTTTGCCTCAGGATATGGATGGTTGTATTTTTATACGAATTATGTTTCCATGTTGATTGCTCAGTGTAAAGTTTGCTGACTTCTGAGATTTATTTTTTCCATAGTCTTGTGTGACCTGACATGCTCAGTAAAGAGGCTTTAGTTATGAAGATGGTGTCAGCCAAAATTTGTGTATATGTAAAGTTGTGTATATGTACATACACAAACATGTTATAAGTGTAATGGAGTGATACTTACAGCTGTTGTTGCTGTTGGTAACCTCGTATCTGCCCCTCTGAGTGCCACGGCTATCACACCAAGCAGAACTACTGATGTAAGCATCTGCTGCCGGATAATGAGCGTTAACAATCATTCACTGGCCGCACTGGAAGCTTGATTCACGGGTTTGACTTGCGAGGTCAGAACCCGGTTTGCATGCAGGGTAGTATGTATGAGCTATTTTTGGTGTGTGAGTGAGTTTCTGGTAGTGTTCATGCTAATGGGATCATCAGGCAGCATCTTGCCTATATGTGTGTGTGTGTGTGTGTGTGTGTGTGTGATCCTCCACAGACGGAGCGTGCTCCATCCAGCTTGCGGGTGGCTGCCGTGCTGGCACCGGGTCTGGTTTGCTTGGCGATAGTGGTGACGCTGGCCGTTGCCAAACTGCGAGAGAGGCGGCAGACGGAGGGAGGTTTCACTCTGCGGCAACTCGAGGCTCCTGGTGGTCTCAACCCACCTGCTGAGCTGGGAAACACATCCATCAGCACTTTGGCAGCTCACGTGGAGCGCCTGGTGTAGTGTAAAGCTGTGAGGAGCGGAGAAGTGTGTGTGTGTGTGTGAGGGTGTGTGCGTGAGTGTGTGTGCGTGAGTGAGCGTGACAGAAATAAATAATGTATCATTTGAGTGATTCTTTAAAACAATATTTCTGCCCCTTTCCCTACAGTTGACCTCTGAGGGTTTGACCTCTAACCTCTTACTGTCCATCAGTCTGGCGTCTGTCGTCCTGCTGCTGGTTCTCATTCTCACCTCCGTCAGCCTGGTGGTGGCGCTCAATCGCCGCGCCACACACGGCACCTACAGTCCCAGCCGGCAGGAGAAGGAGGGATCCCGGGTGGAGATGTGGAGCATCACCCAGCCGCCGCCTATGGAGAGGCTCATATGAGACAGTGTTTACATGCAGGGTGGTAGTGAAGGAGCTAATGCTGAAAAACAGCCTGCATGTAAACACAGTCTTCCCCTCACAGTACCTCCATTTTAAATTACTGCTGTCCTTCTTCACAGGCTGGAAGACTGTATGACATTTTGTGACACTATTCTTTGTGTAATCGTATATATATCCCAGCGCTTCATCCATCTTCCTGTGATGTTTTGCACCTGGCTTCACATCCCAGCAGTGCATCCATCAAAATGCAGAATGATTTTAGCTCAGACCGTAGCAAGTCTGCCACAGGTTGTGTCTGATCCATGCTTTTTAGGATTGATGGACCGGTGAGCACTAAAAGAAAAATGGTGGCAGAATTTGAGACACACAAGAACATCGTGTTAAATCCTCATCTAGAAACAAGCAGAATGAGTCAGAACGTTTTCATTTGAAGGATAAGGCTGTCCTATGTTTCTGCTACTGGAGACAAAGATCTTTTAAAACTGAACTCAGTAATTCCCTGAGATACTTGGGCACTGTAACTTTTAGCAGTTTTTTTAGGGGACTATATTCAGCTGAGGATTAACACACGCGATCGTGTGGTCAAAATGAACTACAGTTCCTGAATCATGATAGTGGAGGAACACGTGTAACAGCGGCTTTTAGACCACATTGGAGCTCTATGGCTCGGAGATAAAAGACAAAACTTGTTAGTAAAATCAACTCAGTGTTTGGTTTGGTCTTTTCATGGGATTTGTTATTTTGTAATAGTTACAATATTGAATATCAAGAATGACACTTAAACTTCATGAACTTCCGTTTGAATGTACTGGAAAACACCTTCCTAGTTCTTAGTGTATTACATGTCTTGTCTTGTGATTTATTTTTTAGTGAACCTTTCTACTGGACTTTCCAAACTGAACCTCCGTACTGACAGAATAATACACTTCAAGAGTCAGGTTTCAGGATAAGTAGTCGACAACGTTTTATTCTAGGCTGACTTGTATGATGTTAGAAACGAGAACCTTCACTGCAGTGCAATTTGAAGTGTATATAGCATAAATATAATTTTGTTTACTATATGTTTAAAACTGTGAATTTAATTTACCTTTAATTGATGGAAACTGTACATAGACAATGTGCTGTTTAACTAAAGTAATGTATTTGAGTTCATTGCCAAAAGGTCTATATCAGAAAAGGTGTGGTGCTGTTAGATGGGATTAGCATTGTTGTTTTCATGTTTATCAAATCAATAAGCCAATGCACTGATATTCATTATCTCACACACAATAACAATAACACTGTTCAATAAACCAGCACTCTGTGTGAATTGTGAATACACAATATAGTGCTCTGACTATAAAATACAATTTCTTTCCACATACTCTGGTTCTAGATGTGTTAATACAGACTTTTTGGAATAAAAAAATAGATGCATAAGCATTAAACACTATAATTTATTTTCAGTTCACAGTGCATACATTGTGTGCAGTTGTACCAAGTTACTCATCAATAGCACATTAGATTGATCTCAGTTGTTTAAGACGGTTATTTTCTCTGCAATGAGAACATGCAAGTGTGCACAGAATCAGAACACCAGTAAATGTTATCCCGAAGAGTTAACCATTATGACAACACCCAAAAAGACATTATAAAGTTGCATACTGTCGTCCAAGGTTGTCACTATACTGGAAATATGTTGTTTTTTGTCTTAAATGTGTAGCTAGGGGCCAGTAATGTTATATATTTAAGTCCATAGTACCTCTGTAAACGCTGCTACATAATCTGCCACCTCCAAATTACTCCAAATTTGTAATTCTAGGACAATTATACTTTATATTCATTGATTACTTCACACTGTATTGTTTGCAGAGTATCAGTTAACTTAAGTAATCACAAGCCCGAAATGGAAGTAATTTCTTTGTTACTAAATGACTCAGTATTGCGTCCCACAAACCTCTTCAGGTAGATTTACCGTAGCAGTAACCAAAGTAGAAACACATGAAATGCAAGGCAGATGACATTAACTCCACAATACCCAATGAAGGCAGAATGAGGGCGTTCTGCCAGACCCAATGTTATTTCCATCATTCTCAATTTGATGGTAGCGCTAAATACTGAAATAATAATTAATACCAACAGAATATAATAGAAAAAAAAGAAAAAAAAATCATAGCATAGCATACAACACATACAGGTACACACATGCAGATAAAACAATAAGCATTGTACCGCGTACAAGCAAGCATCAGTCTCTGCATATTTTGATTTGAGGGTGTCAAATGCGTCTGAACATGAATGGCTACATCAGACATTTGTTAATATTCTCTCTATATTTTTTTCCTTTCAAAAATAAAATCTAAAACATTCAAATATTAGGTGTCTTTTTTCATTTTGTTTTACAACATACAGCACCAATCATATATTATTCATGTAAAATAAACTCAAGCCAGCAAAAATACACGTCTATTCAGTTGAAAATAATTTGCATCAATATGAAATCAACTAGAGAGACTCCTCTGAGAAACGTCTTTAAAAACACTTAGCTCAGAATGAGTGTTTAGAAAAAAAAAGAAAGATAAGCACGCAAACAATACAATAAATCACCTCATAGTACAATCAAACAAAGAACCTAATTGACCAAAAGTCAAATAACCCAAAGAAATTCAAAGACGATCTATTAAATACAGGCAGGAAGATTCCCACCGACCACCGCAGCAAAGAAAAACACTGAGTAACTCCAGCTGGACTGCAGCCGAAACACAGAAACAAAACAGCTAGAAGAACAATGCTAGTACCCAAGTTCATTTCAGATCCGTTTATATTCATAAATACCATAATGATCAATGTTCTTACTGTGATTTACGGTGGTCTGAAAGCATTGCATACACCTCCTTTCTCTAATACTGTACCTTGTTCTGATCATACTGGGTGGGACTCTTACTGTTTAAGGCACACTATACACACCACTCTGTTGTGCACACACCTCACACACACTTCACAGGCGTTCTTGTTTATTCATTTAGGGACACATAAATAGAAACTTCAATAGAAACTAGATTGATTGTGATTATTTTTTCAAGTAGAATCGTGCATTATAATGTAATTACTGTTAAATAAAACTGACCTTTTTTTGACAATTTTAAATATTTGCATAGTAAATAAGTTTTAAAGTGTTTACAATGAATAAGGCCAGAGGAGAGATTCTTCTGGAGTCTTTTTCTCCTTTTTGGAATTTGCTAGGACTGGTTCGTGGGCTTTTAGAAGCATGCCAAAGACTTTATGAGCAAATCGTTAACGCAGCGCAGCACTCAAAAAGTGGAGAAATAGCTGCTATTAAACTGCCACACCGACTGGCGTCTGGCATAAATCATAAGAACAACGAACCATAAATGTAATAATCCCAACACAAGCACAGAAAAAGCTTTCTTCTTTTCTCCGGGTTTATGGCAACGCAGAGAATGATGGGAACCCCCAACCTCTGGACGCTGCATTTCTCTCCACAGGAGAGTCCGTCACAGACACAGGAGAGTCCGTCACAGACACAGGAGAGTCCGTCACAGACATACTTCAGACTGCACACTTTACATCCATGTGGCTGCTTTCTGAGGAGAACCGTATTGCTTCGTTACAGTACAATCATCAACCACCGCATCGCATTACAGTGTGTGACTCAAACCGAGAGGACAGAGATTGCATTTCCTCCTGTGAGCAAAGAAAGGGAGACAGAAGGAAAGACAAGGAGAGTTGTGCGATAAGTCTGGTGATATTGTATATTACTCTTAAATGAAAATATATTTATCCTACAAACAGGAAATGTGTCCCTACTGTTCACTTCTGTTTGACTACAGATCCCAGCTGTTAACTGAAACTATATATTTATGATTTGTTTTGTTTTCAGTCGAAACGGGTACACAATTCATTGTGTCATGTGATTTTTTTCACAATAAGAAAACATATAATATCACCAGCCTCATCCTTTAAAGTTCACCTCTTCCACATCAATTCTAAACCACATGAGCTGTGCAACTGGCAACCATTTCTAAGATTGCGAATGAAAGTTAGATGTGCAAGAAGTACAATTACATAAGTAGAGACAACATGGGGGGGGAGTGATGATGGTGGCGATGATGATGGTGGCGATGATGATGATGATGATGATGGTAGTGGTAGTGGAGAAGGAGAAAGAACAGGACATGGGGTCTTGACACTGGCCTTTTCAGATGGAACGCTTTGACTTTGGACCGTTTGGACTCTTCAGAGTGACAGAGGCGCTCTGAACAACTCAGAGCCAGAAAGAGGTTTCTACGTGCACATCTCGTTATCTGGAATGCGATTTAAAAACAGCAGCTTAAAGCACATCATATACATATTAACTATTCTATTAATCCAGAGAAATACTGTGCTGTTTAAGTACTAATAACTATTGCATTTGAAGATCTGTGAGCATCAGAGACTCTGATTACAAAGTACCTGTATGGTATCTGTAGATTAAGACACCCGAGAACAAATCACATGTCCATTTAAGGCATGGTGATAAAAAAATTAAAAATAAAACACAGAGTGTATTATTAGTTTCAAAAGCCAGAATGGACTTTGTGTCTGGAAAATCCTGTCTCACCTTGTTGTTTTTGCTCAAAGGATCAAAACAATGTGTTAATCTACAAGTGCAAATTTAACCTGATCACTTAAAATGTTCGTACCACTGAGTAAAAGACATCATGATTAGTTGAGGAGATTTCATCCCTTCTTAATCCTCACACGTACTGAGCCTTTTCTTAAATCTTAAATTCCTCCATTGCCGGTTGGCTTCTTATACTCTATCCAAAATGTAATTTATGGGTTTCATGGCTTTTTTTTCTGGTATAACATTGTGAAAATGTTAAAAGATGGAAATATAAAACAAATGATACATAATACATGTCCATGTCCGTTTAATCGGTTAAAACACTGCAGAAATCTCTGTCTTATTACGTCTTTGTAACCTTGTATTTGAGTTTATGAAGTTGTATGTTCTTAAAACAAGTGAAAAATCTCACTGCTCTCCAAAGACGCAAAACAATTTCAACATTATGGTCTCAGTTTGTGTTTTTGAAGCACTGCTCCAGTTCACTAAAGAATAAACTTGTTAAAACTACAGTGTATAAAATACCACGTTATTGTCACTTCATAGTGTTCAGTTCACTCACAGTACTTGAGAGGAGAAGCACCTGTCTTGCATTAGAAGTGAAAATATCTGCCTGTAGAGAGAGTTTAACTTGTTTATATTGCAAATCAATGCATTTCAATTGGTTCTTTTTATGAAGTAGATACCTTGTTTTTGAAATTGTTGTGTTACAGACGTTCATTTCAAGAAACAGGTTCACATTTATTGGAAACAGGTTTAAATATTCTTCCAACACTTGCAGGTTTTTTCACTTGTTTTAAGAACACAAGGTGTTTAGGGCTCTTTTTTACGCAGACATATCGTTAAAGATGGAGAGTTGTGCAGTGCACCAATTCATCTCTTCCTGTTTCCTGCTCTGGAGGCTGCGACTCAAATTTGTTGATAATGTTTCCTGATAGCAGAGCATTGAGATAAAAAGAAAAAAGATAATGTTCTCTGTGTAGCTAGTTGTAATAGAGGAATTACAGTGAATACATTTCCACGGAGCCTATGGCACAGACACTGAGTCTTTGAAGTCCCTACGACTCGTCTGTGGCTTTGCTCTGGACCTGCTGGTGGCTGTTGTTGCAGTGAACCTGTGAGAGCTGCAGGCTGGTGTGGAGGACTGAGCCCAGGCAACACATGGACTCAATCTCCTCGAGGAGGCCTTGATCCTGCACCACAGCTGCCCCCGAGCCTTTACCCTGACCCAGGCACAGGCCGAGCCCCAGGAGCCCCTCCTTGGACACCTCTTTCTCCCACGGGACCTGCACAGCTGACGGGCCGTGCCTCGACAGGCTCCCCTGACCCTCCTGGTGGCCTTCGCTGTTTTGCCTCTGGAGGGCCTTCTCCTGGTAGTGCCTCACGGTCTCCTTGGACAGCACCTTCCTCCTCAGGATGCTAGTGGAGGCAGTCTGGTTCTGGGCCTGAGGGGGCTCCATGTTGCCTTGTGGGTCTGAGATGGTCCGAGACCGGCCCGCTGGTTCAAGACAATAGTTTGAGTCAGAAACTGGCGCTGGAGAACTGTAGGTGTGAGAGAGAGTGGGAGAGGACAGCATAGGTGTAACTCTATGGGCCGCTGAGGGCGAGTAGGAGAAGCGGTCTCTTGGTCGTCGCCCTGGAGGTAGAGAGTGAAGGTCATAGTTGAGCTGATGAGGATATGACCTGGAGACGTCCGCCTCCTGGGCCGGGGGTGTATTTGTGATGATGGGCACTGCAGCAGCTGTCGCAGGTTTCTTTGTCGACTTCAGGCTGCTCTTGTTGGGCTGTCTGCGTGGGGACGGGGGAAGCTGTTTTCCGTGTACCGCACTGTCATCCTGGCCCATGTTCCAACCGCCCGTATCCCCATCACAGCCCCTCTCATCTGCAGGTTTAGATTTGCTGGAAGGTGTGGGCTTGCTCTGGAACAAAGGAAATACAACAAAGGAAACAAGGAAATACCATTAACTTAATGCCTTAAGGAAGAAACACAGATCTGCAATCCTGAAGTTTGTAGGTGAAAACAATATTTCCAGCATTCCTCACATTGAGTTTAGCACATATCATCATATCAATATTGTCAATATCAATACATGTTCTAAACCCTTAGTTTCTGACAGATGAACCAAAAACATCACAGATGTACTTGACTATGTCCCATTCTGACGCCTTAAGAATTGTGATAAAAACATATACACAAAGTTGTTCTGCTTGAAAGAGTTAATAGATACATATTAAAAGGTGAATTTAAGAAATTATGTAAAATTGAGAAAATTACCTCAGGGTCCAGAGGATTAAGATATAACAGTAAAGGTACTATGAACTAAAATTAAGTGGAATTTATTGGGGATTTTTTTACGATATTAATAAGACACATCTCATCAATCCATCTTCACATATCTAGACATAGTTCTATTCTAATGAATGTAAACTCTTTCTGTTACACCTCTCTGCCATCTTTCCTTTATAACTGGCCCTCACATAACCCTGTCTTCCCTAGTCTCTCTTGCGTACCGGGGACTTGTAGTCTAACTCCTCCATGGACCTGAAGAAGTCCAGGCTCTTGGCAGCGCTAAGTTTGCCTTGCTCCACAGTGGTGGTGCTCAGAGAGTCCAGGATTTCCTCCAGCAGGTTCATCTGGCCGGAGCGGGAGGAGTCCATGTCCAGCTCCAGGGAGTAGGAGTCGTCGCTGTCCCCGATGTACGAAGGGACATCCCCGCTGTCCTCTGAGGAGATCCTGAGACAGGCGGAGTTAAACAGTGATTCATGGATTGTTTCATAAGATAACTGTTTTTTCAAAAGTAATATTTTTATGTATGTGGTTTCATAGTGGATATCTCTGAATATCTCTGGTTTCATAGTGAATATCTCTGAGAACAAGTAAGATTTACGCTGTGATAACCAGTTTCTTTGAAAAGAGTCTGAGTGACACTTCTATCAATTTAAGCTGTTACCTAATATGTCCACCTGGGGGCAGTATTATCATAGGTAAAAGAAAAGATTGAATGTGCTCAGATAAAGTGAATTTTGACCTTCCTTTTCTTTTTAAAATGAATCAGCCATGCTAAAGTTCCAATATCCGGACAAACACACTTGAAACAAAATGGGAATAGCCAAAATGTTGCGATCATGAAAATATGAGTACTTACTTGCTTGCACTGTCCAGCTCATCATCATCGAGCCTGTAGCCAAAATCTCGAGGGCCCATGCTCATGGGATACTTGTTGAAGTTTTGCTGTTAATGAGAACAACACAGCAAGTGGATGTAGTTAGAAAAGCAAAGCATTTATAAAACAAGGAAAGTGGACCCGGGGGGGTCCGCTTTAAGATACAAGGCTGAGATAAACATGGAGTCAGACGGAGCGTGGTGTTCTGCTGAGGTACAGCGTTTTATTAAACAACGACCTGGAACCTGATAGAGAGAAGATGCAGGCCTGTGTCTGGTGGGTCCCCATAAGACACCAGCAGCAGCAGCTTGTTTTAATGAGCCTGGACCCTTAGGGTTGAGACTAAATTTGTCAAATTTGGGTCTAGGGATAAAAATCTTTAACATCCCTTGCAGTATTTTATCAAACTCAGCATTATATGGGAAGTCAAAGCTACATACACACGGTGAGCTAAGATTTGGGTAGCTACATTAATCATTTGCGTTGCGACACCAGTGCACGTGATTGTATTTGTCATTGAGTGTTGAATGATCAGTGTGTACTGTGGCTGTCTCACACAGCTGGTTTAATAAGCCACCTGTGTACCATATTTAATGGGTGGGTTAAAGAAGAGACAGAAGCTTTACAGAGCAGGGCAGGATTCTCCCCATGGGAGCCCAAATCTGCCCCAGGCCACCTATTAACATGCCTTCCACTCTGACGCATATGTTCCTCTCTCACTGCATGCGCATGTTCGCTTATGTTAACAATATCTCTCACTTTCTAATTTACGCACGTTCCACTCTTGCCCGTTTACCGTCTCACATATTGCTGCACACCTCCTGTGTCTTTTTTTTGGGGGGGGTAACATCTTTAAATTGTCGTTGGGTCTCTTGTGTGTTGTGTGTACTCAAACAAGCATTCATGTGGTACAGTAAGCAGGTCCCCCTGTGCTTTTTTTTACACTAGCTTGGCTCCAAACTCACGTTAGCAAATTATCAAAGCACTACAGTGAGAAAAGGGCTCTTCACAACCCTAAAAGTGAGCAGAGAACGAGTGTGTGTTTAGGGAGTGAAGACTGTCGTGTTGGTGTGCTTGTGTTGTGGTTTGTGAGACACGGAGGTGAAGAGAAGCAAGAAACTTGTTGTTAAAGGCACACAGACTGACACAAGAGCAGGATAACTAAGGAGGAAGGGAATTAATGGAAAAAGGAAGGAAGGAAATATTTAGAGGTGAGGAAAGATTCCTCAAAGCTCTAAAGAATGATGGGAATGGGGGGAGGGGGGGGGGGGGGGGGGCAGCATTGGCCCCGCTAACCAAGCTGGTCTTGATTAGCCGACGCAGTGCCAGCCAGACAGGCGGAATGTAACGTGTGGCTGGCCTGGCCTCATTTAGGGCCTGTGTTCGGCCAGGGAAGACATACACCCCCACATATACACACTCAGTCACATACGCACCCTATTACGAAAAAAACACAAAGAGTTAGAGTGCCATTTTCTCCATAAAAGTCAGCGGAGGAGATGTGTGCAGTAGCCACTTAAGCCTCTCAGCCATCGGGCTAAACATGAACACATGTGGCGGCCCTGCTGATTGGCCGAGCCGCTCCCCTTCCATGGTAGCATGGAGCTGTAATGAAAGAAATATCAGAGGGGCTCCGGCCTGGGATCCCTAAACAGCCTTTAATGGATTCCTGTGTCAGGGCAGTAAATCTGGGGCCGGGCCGGCGTGCCAGCCAGCTAAAGCGGGTTGGCAGAGCGGAGATGCACCTGTGAGACACTCGGAGAGGGACACAAACACATGCACTGCATGTTCAGGATGCGTGCAGTTTATTTAGCCATTATATCTGTGCAAGAGAGCTGTGTTTAGGGAAGCAGGGCCTCTCTCTGCGTAGGTGTTTATTAAAGCAAGGTGAGCCCAAACACAACCAGACACAGGTCATGGAGCCTGGCCCTCTGATCTCTGTTACAGCTCCGGTGCCGTCTACAAAAGAAAGTTCCATAGGGAGCCATAAATGGATGGCACCTCACTTCACGGCTTTATCAATTTGTCATTCCCTCTCTTCGCTGTGACCCTCGAGTGCAGCAGTTAAGATGAGAATATTTACAACAACCAAACATTTTACGATCGAAGGAATGGGTTTATCACACTTTTCTTTTTTAATGGCCGACATACTGCATTCCTTTGACTGGTAACGTGAGATACAAAGTATGCTTTTGTTAGTCACTTGAACATAATATGTCTGCCCTAGCTGTCGAAATCATCAGCATCAGTTAAATCTGAGATCTAAAATTAGATGTACTGTATGTCAATGTAAAAAAACAACAACAACAAAAATATATAGAGACTCTTTAAATGTGCAATGAGATATTCTCAACCAAAGCGGTGACAGCTCTGCCACCACCCCATACCTCCTCAGGCCTGACAGGACAGCGGAAAGCATAAAATAGCAGAACAACAGATTATCATACTGCTCTTCATTAGCTCCTCGCTGTCGGCTAATGGGAAGCTAAAAGGTGAAACTGTAAAAAGCGATTCTCCCCTCTCCGCCTCCCTGTCTCCCATTTCCTCCCTCCATCACTCTGCTGTCAGCGACAGATGTCACTGTTTCTGTCTGTCTAGCGCTCGCCTCCCTTCCTCTCCAGCACCAGCGACTGTACGATCTGACTCGTTCGCTCCCTGCAGGAGGAGACACAGCTGAGGAGTCACGGAAATAATAACAAGGATCAGGTTGTTGCAGTAAAACTAGCTCAATGAAGTATTTTGGAGAGAGGACAGCCATGTGTTCCTTAAATCAAGGATAGGATTTGACATCTGATCGTCTCTACACAGTGTGTCTTTTCTTTTTTTTACCCCCAGGGAAACATTTCTTAATGTTTACAGTATTTTGTAATCTTTTTTTTTTTTTTACTTTGATTGTTCCTGAGTACTTTAAAGAATAAATTAAAGAATCCTGATCTCCACTAGTTTAGGCTTCAGACATAAAAAGCCACACATCCACCGATAAGCCTTTACAGTCATGGACTGTGAGCCAATGATGGTAGAATTATTAACATGATTAACTTATCCTTTACTCTAACCCTTTATATCTTGGCATTGCAATAAGCAAAAGGTATGACATATATCTAAAGGGTTTCAGATTTGATACAACAAATGACATTTAGTTTCTGTGGTTATGAGGGGAAAGTAGTCATCACCATCGACTCTAGTAGCTGCATTTGGAGAAACAAACTTTCCCCTCCTCTTCCCTTCCTTCCCTGCATGACCGGTTAAGCGGAACAAGTATGCCCGTCTGTGACAGGGCCAAAAGCTAGCGGACTTTAATAGCCAGTCTTGCATTATACATTTCATATGGTATTTCTGAGTGGGCACTGATCTCACTGCTTGGCAGTGTACGTAAAGAGATGCCGGTAAAACGCAAACAAACCTTGGGGAGAGGCAGAGCCTTTGCAGAAGTACGGCCAAGTCTGTTTAAGAGCTGCTCACTCCAAAGAAAAAAAGCATTTGAGGCAAGATCCACTGCTCGTCTTTCCAACTGGCTGTTGCTAAAAGCCCACTTTCCTTTTGCTTAAAAAGAAGGCATATAATGCACCCTATAAAAGTGTGCATTATGCTCACTCTGTTGGACTGAACTCATCCAGTAACATCACCTGGTAGCTTTCTGTGAATGGGTGCAGTACTATGAAGCGGCCAGCAGATGGCACTTTGGGTTCAGCGAGGAAGTCAGTTGGTCTCTGAAGTGGAGAAACTACATGAAGTGAAGCCTACAAACAACCACGCACACACACACACACACACACACACACACACACACACACACACACACACACACACACACACACACACACACACACACACACACACACACACACACACACACACACACACACACACACACACACACACACACACACACACACACACACACACACACACACACACACACACACACACACACACACACACACACAAACCACTGTATTTAAAGTTCATTGTATTGCATTCTAAATATTCATCTAACAATATTAATCTTATAATAAATATTATGAGCATATTTGAGCTATTTTCCATTTACAATAACATTGAAAATGTAATTATTATGAATTATAACACACACACATGCACAGAATGCTCTGTAATCTACAGTACATGAATAGGCTGTGAAATAGTTATTAGCTATTCAGTTTACTAAGAAATAATTGCTTTAGCATATTGTTCATATTATAGCATTTTCAATCATATACTGAATATAACACACACACACACACACACACACACACACACACACACACACTGTCTATCTAAGGCTTTATGAGCAATATTTCAAGTTAAGTGTTGTTGTACTAAAATACATATTTTTAGTATAAGCATGTTTAAACTCAAAGACAGATCATCCTGAAATCATGACCACACAAATACAGCGCACATGTGTGTCCAGTGGCCACAAACACATGATCGAGCACAAACACATCCACCCATGCACACGCACACTCACGCGCACGCACACACACTGAAGGATCCATGTGACTTTGTTCCTCTGTTACACATCTTTGTCAGCTCCCTGTTCCCCTCCGCACTAAGCGATGTGGTGTTTTTTCCGGGCTGGCACCTCTCCTGCCTCACCAGGTGAAGCGTCCAGAGCCTGAGGCTGAGCCCGGACACAGGCCTGCTGGCTGTCGTTGTCCATGACACCGTCCCAACCTCTGCTCTCCTCTGCTCTCTCAACAGCAGTCATTCTCCAACCTGAGGCAAACTGCTAAACGCATGCGTGTTTGTGTACATGCAGTACACACAGTCCAAACCATGCTCATGTATAAAAGGGCCGACGTTCAGACACACTCTCTGTTTGCAGATGCTCACAGCACAATAGCACATAAAACACACACACACACACACACAAACACACCTGATATACACTTTTAAAAACAGATGTGGCACTTAACCAGAAAACTATACAGGAGCCCGAACAATGGTTGTTGTTTGTTGTATCAGACAAGGAGTCAGCAGTCCAATTCAGTCTTGTTTTTGTCAAACGAAAGGATTACTCCTACATTCTTAATCAACAAGCTCACCAAACACTGAGAATCACCCACATTGCCAGATACGGCTGAAATATGTACGCAAATGACAGCAGCACTTTCACTTTGGTACATGTGTTGGCTGATCAAATAGAATATGAATTTCATAACTCTGATTATTTTTGCTATGATTAATTAAAAGAAAGCTACTCCAGGATCATTCATTTCATTTCAAGGACAAACATAGAGGAGTTTTGCAAGGATGAATGATAAAAATGTTTCAGGCTTCTTCTTTCACACAGGAAATGGAATGTCTTTAATCAGATCACATATTTGGACCGCCAGATGACAAAATGTTTCTGAATTTTTATATTAGCAGGTGAAAGAGCCTTCGTTGGTCACTTGGTCAGAGGGTATGGTAGTGTGAAAAGTACATGGGAGTGGGTTTTTGAGTGTTTGTACTGGAGCTAAGAACACAATGCAAAGATGTGTCTTAAAGATAAACCAATATGTTAAAAAAAAAAATGTATATGAAGCGAGTGTGCTTTCAGTTAGGCATGAATACTGTTTAGGAAGCAGCGCCATTGAACTATCTTTAATATACTTGCCAGTTTATTAGGCACACCTACAGTAGCTAAAAGTAATGGAGGACATGTTTCTAAAAATGTGTCTATGGTCACTGATACAATGTGTGTCAATTCAAGAAAAGTAAAATATTATTATTTTAGGAATATAATATTTTAGGATTGAAAAATGAATTGCATTGTTGAGATTGAGGGTTGGTACTGGTATAGGTGTCTGTGTGTGGGCAGGGCAGGTGAGGGGGTAAAGGGAGGTGTTCTATTGTTTCCCCTTTACTTTAACCTTTATTTTACCAGGTTAGTCCCATTGAGAGCAATTTCTCGTGCAAGGAACACCTGGTCAACACAGTTGTGGGCAGAATACAGTATCAAGATTTCATGGGCAGCAATTTAATAAAAAAAAACTGATAGAAAGGACGGAGAAGGGCAGATTAGAGGGGGTAAGATAAATGGGTTAATTTCCATTCAAGATTGTTTTGAAGCGTAACTGAAATGTATAAACAGGGTGCTTTAAACAGTCAGGTGAAACTAAATAAATGGCTAAAAAAAGAGTCTTTATTTCATTCTGTACTTGCTAAAGGATTTTCCAGTGGTATTTCATGAAAAAAACATTCTTTCTGAACTGGACATAAACATCTTCTTGTGAAATAATGTTTTTTTTTTTAGCTTCCATTTTGAGTTTTTAAGTAATGTATTTAAGGACATAAACCAAGCTAACACGGCTATCTGGGAAAAACAACAAAACATTGAAAGAGCCAACTATTGTCAGTACAGTGAACTGTTTTGAAGAGTTTCAATCTTTCAAGGGTTACTGCACACTGACGGCCATAAATTATCAAAGCTTTCTTGGCTTCTCAATTTTCAGTCTTAGTTTCAGTTGACAGAAAAAAATCTGTGGATGTCAGAGTGCGCTCCCCTACCGGGGTTTGTCTTTAATGTGTAGGCGTCCGGGAAACATACTCGTAAACTCTACTTGAGCTCAGCGATGGAAGTCAATTTATAAAGTTAACGTGAAAAGAGAAGAATGGGAACAGCATTGTGTATGGCTGAAGAGAAACTGTGTGTATATATACACACACACACACACACACACAATCCGTGCTGTGGGACATGTGTCCTATGTGTCCCTCCTCCAGTGGTCTCCAGGGACCCGTTACTGTGGCAATGAACAGGCCTCAATGGCAAGGACAGGGGTGTGAGTGTGTATATCCTGAATACGGTGTGTATGCATGTTTGTGGGTGTGTGCGCACATCAATTGCACGTTAACTGTTAATCTGTGTGTGTGTGTGTGTGTGTTGGCCCGTCTTTGTGTGTGCACTGGCTGGGGGGAGGGTGTCCGAGGAGGCCTTTAGAAAAGCCCTAATTGCCGTTCCTCTCCTCTCCCTGGCCGTCACACCTTCCTCTGCGCAAAGACTTTCCAGTCTCATCACACACACACACACACACACACACACACACACACACACACACACACACACACACACACACACACACACACACACACACACACACACACACACACACACACACACACACACACACACACACACACACACACACACACACACACACACACCGATAATTAGAGACAGCACAACCTCTCCTAATCAAACTCATACATGACTGTGACCAAATGTCAGTGTGTGCATGCGGGGTGTTTTGTTTTTGAGTTTTTTTAGACCGAATTGTGAGTCCACTTGGCTTTTTTTTCATGTAGCCAGAATAAGTGGGAAAGCTCCAGCTGAGCGTGCAGAGGTATAGATATTAGGTGGGAGATTTAACTAGCAACCTGAGGCTGTGTGCATGAGTTTAATACTGTACTTAATTTAACTTATTTTAATTACATTAAACTAAACTTCCTAGACTGAGAACTATATGTCCACGTTATATCTCACACTACAGTCTCTTCTCTTTTTCTAATAATTTTACCTGGTTGATTTATTGATGAATGTGTATTTTGTGAGTGTGCATGTGCTTGCACATTGTATGCCAGCTCTGCACACACACACACACACACACACACACACACACACTAAAAAAATAAAGTGCTATCCACTTATGGGGCACAAGCAAATTCTTCAGAGGAAGTGCTGACCAGCAGATGAGCTGCTTCTACTGTCCAGAGGAAAATACTGAATGTACAACATGAGTGCGTTGAAAGGAAAAAAATGCTTATCATTACATTTGGCACCCTACAAACTGCTGTACTTCCAAGAGCTGTTTCAAAAGAGAGTGAAAGCAGGGGGAGAAAGAGAGAGAGGAGGATGGAGTTAAAACCAAGAGAAGGGGATGGCGGGAGAAAGAAAGAAAGAAATGAGAACAAAAAGTGGACGGAAAGAGCAAAGAAGTGGAAGACCGCATCCACGTCGATCAAGTGAAAACCGAGCTCTCGTATGATGAGTCGGTGTACATGTAGTTAACTTATTTACTGGTGTGCATCTGTGTGTGTGTGTGTGTGTGTGTGTGTGTGTGTGTGTCATACCCGTCTCATCTTCTGCAGTCTCCTTGGAGACAGGCTCTTGGTGCTGGTGGGAGACCCCTCACAGACCATCACCCCCTCTTCTTCTTCTTCCTGAGATAGAAATGAAATGAATGTGAATCTAAAACGATTGGTGTTGTACATGAACGAGAGTGACTAGTATGTTGCGTTTGTTGGTTGGAGAATGTGTTTTTGCATTCAAACCACATCACAACACATTTAATGTATTACTCCCTCGTTTAAGTTAACCGTTTTAAGAAGTTGCTGAACTAAAGCAATGGTTGCTCTTTGTACAGTTTGTTTCTATTTCTCATTTGTAAAAGTCAATGGATTAGTCTGGTGATAGTCTATATGTTCTTACTACCAACAACTCTTGTGAAAATGTGTATTGATCCTACTAATACGTATTAGGGGTCTGTACCATAGATCCAAAGTGTGGTGGTTGAGAAAAATATTAAAAACACACCAAATCTGCGGCTAAAAATAATCCCTTACAAATGCATCATATATTTGAGTTTGGATAACGTTTGATCAGAGCTGCAGTGCCCATCTGTCTCAGTAAATCACTGATGAAATTTAAGTACATACTCATGACCTATCTTTCAAAAGAAATATCTTTAGTCGAAACAAATTAGTTTTGGTCTCTGAGCCACGGACACGGTATTGAAGTTGGAAAACATTGAGAGAAAAGGTAACGCATTGTTGGTTTTGGTCTTTTCATGGAATGTTTGGATAACAGCGCATATATTTATGATCACCAGCCTAATCCTTTAAAACCTTCTCTACAAGGGTAAAACAATGACATTCAAGGTAACCACCACCACTGATGAGTTTAATTTCAATATGTTTGTGCATTGGGGTCCTCGTTTAGACATCTGTGGGTAGAAGCAACATAAATTCACTGCAGATTAAGTGTGATCCTGGGAAAGTCAAATTAATTAATTTGTGTATTTGAGAATTAATTTATGAACGCAAAGGAAATATGTTTAACCTCAAATCAAATAGATTTCAAAACCTCATTTTCCTCTACGGTGTGTGTGTGTGTGTGTGTGTGTGTGTGAACACACATGCAGAACACTGCAAACTCCTCATGCTCTTCATCGGTGCCCTCTCTGCACAGTTTCCCACTGACAGATCAAACTGCTATTGCCTTATCAAATCCATCAGGCTTATGGAAACATACACCTCGTTACATTAGCTTTGAGGAAATCACAGGCGCACTGATGAAATATGCAGACAATAAAAGAGAAAGAGGGGCCGGGGCTCGGATGACATGACAGGCCATAGCCAGAGGGGCGTTGGTTAGAAATGTACAGCCCTGAACAAAGCGCTAAGCAGACTTCAACAGTCATTAAAGGGCCCAGCGTCAGAATCACGCACTCCATGTAAAGCAGCCTTCCTGTCTGTTTCTATGAGGAGGGGGGGCTACAGCATCTGTGTGCCTCAGCACAGGATCATGTGTGCACACATCATCTCTACAAGCGTGTGCATGTGTGAAGGTCCGCGCTGCTCACCCTCGCTTTAAGCCTGCCCTTAATGTCCCGGATGCCCCGCTTGGCATGACTCTTGGCCTAGGAGGAAAAACAACACACACACACACACACACACACACACACACACACACACACACACACACACACACACACACACACACACACACACACACACACACACACACACACACACACACACACACACACACACACACACACACACACACACACACACACACACACACACACATTCATGGTAAATCTTGTTATGCTTTTAATACTCCAAGGTACATATATCAAAACATGTTGCATTAACATTCTGTTCTGGTTTCGTGTAACATCACAAAAAGCTTTGATCCCTGTGGTAAAAACACAGAGACAAAAGGCGGGATAAGAGAGCATCGCACACTAACAGAAGGCGATAACATGAAAGGGCCCCCTGACCACCTATTGTCTGGCACATAACGACATGCTACTGCTCATCAAACGCAGACTACAATACTCCAATTCCTTCCACTGTCAATTACTAAACAGACAGCTTTTTAAATTAATTTGTTGTATATTTAGGCAAACTGATTCATTTTCACAAAACCTGCAAAATGTATATTTCAGGGAAGCTTTAAGGACTCAATGTTTTTAAGTTATGTACATAGAGAAGAAACATTACATCGCATTAAGCTACATTCATTTGTCCGTTTTGAAGAAGAACGTACTTTAGTCACAGCTGTGTTGATAAGTGCTCCTCCTCTCTGTAACAGACACAGAACATTATTAGTAAGTCACTTTGGGTGAGTTTCCACACATACAGATTTGTTTTAAATGATCAAATATTCATATTATCTACACAGCATGCAATCATATCGTGGTGATCGAATTTCAGCATGAATGACTAAGAGCAAGCTGCAGTGCCGTTTGATTTTTGCATCCATTTTTGTCATACTGTGTACAGTACAGTATCAATATCGTGAGAATTATTTCTACCATATCACTTGACTCCCACAGTAGCCACAAATGACTCATTTTCAATTTCAAACACAACCAAAACTCCCTGCGCAGCTGTAAATCATGTCGTAATGCAACTTCCATAAACAACTGGTGACACCAGGCAAAGTATCATATCGCTGAGCCATGATAAACTGCGTGATTCAAAGCATTCAGGAGGTTTTTATTTAGAAGCAGCCTAAAACAGCGATGGAAGGGACTGTGCGTGATTGATTTCTACTTTGAGTTCTGCAGACTGACATTATGGCACCCGATATCTCTCGGTGCCTGTCTTCTTTTCTCTCTCTCAGAGTTGCTGCATCTCTCCTCTGGCGTCTCGCTCTTTTTCTCTGTTTGGTCTTTAGTGTAAGCACAAAGCGCCGGCTAAACGGCTAAACAGAGTAAATGGCAGACAGCGTTTCAGAAGTCGGCAAAGGGAGAGGAGGAGAGAGGCCGAGGTGAAGGCCCCTCTTATAGATCCCTGTCAGTCAGGAAATGTGAACTTTAACAAATCTTTGAAGAGCACTCTAGAGAACTAATTCAGCCTTAGCTGACGGCGTGGGGGGAGAGGAAGGGGGAGAGAGAGATACTCTGTGTGAGAGAGAGAGAGAGAGAGAGGGAGACAGAGGGGGGGCTGTGACAGAGATGAAAAGAGGGAGAAAGAGTAAGGAAGATAAAGAGAGGGAGAGATAAGGGAAGAAAAGAAGAGGGGAAAGGAGACAGGAGATGAAGAAGGAGGGAGAGATCTATGTTCTTGGGTCGGTTCAGCGGAGTAACGCCTGTGTTTGCTGCCAGATCAACATGTCGGAGGACGTCTTGTCACGTCAAATCACTTCTGTCTCCCTCCCCGTCCGTCTGTCTGTCTCCACTGTCCTGCTGCACGCGCCGCTTCACACTCCAGCCGGGTCTGTACATTCAGGCAGCCCCTTCAATCCGAAGGCAACACCAGGACTTCAAACGCTGAGGCGTGTCAGTCACACTTTCAATTAAATAGAACTCGGGAATGAAATGAGGGAAGCATGAAAATAAAAAAAATAAAAAAGCCATAGATAAAAGCATTTAGATACGGTATGCGGGACATTCTGCGAATACCTTCACAGTGTGCATCCATTGCTGGTAAGACCTTGAATTACCTGGAGGGATGTATAAAACACAGAGAACATGAATTAATCATTTTGCACTCGATAGCATTGTATTAACATTGCAAAGCAAAGGTAACTATGTGTATTACACTGTGACACATCGTCTCATAGCTGCACACACGCACATTACTGAGCATTAACACTGTTCTACAGTGAACCAACATAGCATCAGGTAATGTGTTGTTTCAAACGGTTGAATATATACACTATATAAGGCTTTAGAATGATGTTTGATGTTGTTTTCTTCTTCTGTCCCTTTTGTTGTACAATTAATGATAAATACTGTTGAATTAACTGCTTTAAAGGAGATTGTTCTCTGGTGTCCGGGGCGCTGAGATGTTTAGAAAACAGAATTACAGACGACAGTGTGTGTTTGGGATCAGAATTCAAAAGCCCAATAATATGATGGATATGTAGCTGCAGCATCTGCATGTCATGCCGTTGCTCTTGTCGTGTAAATAAGACTCAAACCTGAAGTGATGAACATGATATAATTTGTGTGAGCGCTCCTCTGGGATCTCAAACTTCTGATGTCTCGTGTTCAGTCTCCACATGTAACAATGCTCATTCCTGCCAAACCATTGCTGATTCTTTCAATCTTTTTTTTGTCACATTCAATCAGATTAACAAGTAACCTTTGTATCACTTCCAATTTTGTTTGTACAACATCAAGATGCATGTCAATTTTTTTTTTTTAAACTAACCAATTTACCACAAGGGGCTTTTTACAGTTTTAAGAATGGCCAAGAGTCATTTGAAGCCATTTTGTTGTAGTTTTTTAATTGACAACAATTATATTCTGTTCGTCCAAAGACAAAACAGTTAATTATTGCATTTGTATTTGAAAGTGCCTTATGTGAGCAAAGGTGTGTTCATGAGATATTTAAACAGAAATGTTATAAAAGGTATGCTTGGACACTACATTGAACTATATAACTACAATCTATTTAATCAGTTTATGAATGTTTTTGAAGCCTTTTTGTACTTTCAATTGTTTTAGAGGTTTGAGAGCAAGATACATTTCATTTGGAGAGTGAAAGGCTCTGAAAGCGTTTGCTTTTTCTTAACTTTAAAGATGTCTCCTTGTTTTGTTCACCGCTTCTACTGTGCATCTTAGTATATCACAATAACTACAGCCTCCTGCATGAAATATGGCAAATACATATAATGTGGCTAATTGATGGACAGGTCTAGCACTACTCACTTCCACAGAAGCCCCCCTCTGTGATCTCCTCTTCAAACACGTCGGAGAAGCCGCGGCCTGCGTTCAATTTGGCCAGCCGTCCGTCGATGAACTACAACCATAAATTACAATGGCCTTATTAAGGAAGGGAGGGGGCGGGGCGGTGGACACACTTAAACAGATACAACACACATACACACAGATTCAAACACTCAGGCCGCAGTGGGGTGTTATTAATCCTACCTGACAGAAACTACATCCCAAGATTAGGTGGGTTGCAGGTAATAAGGATTTGGTAATGTGGAGCAGGTGAGGGATTAGAGCAGCAGACTACATGCTGCACACTGTCTGAGACATGAGGAAGTTTCATTTCCTCCCTTTGTAACATGGAGCGCATAAAACTCCATCTCATAAATATTGACCCAACAGGCAAGACAGCTACACATTTCATGAGCACAGACACACTCACGTAAATATGTTATGCAAATACAAGCAGTCACACACGTACCTCAACATTTGTGATTAAAACAATAAAGAATTAACAGCATTCTTAAGACATTAAAGCTCGAGCAATATCTAGTTTTATAGGCCACGACCAAATAAAACCAGGGATTAGAGGGGAAGGAAAAAGTTTAAAAAAAGAAAGAAAAGGGTGTCAATAAATAGTTTTAAACACATTTCTTATCATTTTGGCCTCGTATACGAGCTCTGGTGCCTCCTCCGTGCAGTTTACAGGCTCAGTTGACCGTCATCGTTTTTGCAGGAAAAAAATCTAACTGTATATCATCTTTCTAAATACTGAACATGAAGAAAATCTTTAAAACAATTATGTGAATGTAGATCACTCAGTCACACATATGGTGCACTGTTTTCTATTAGCTAAATCGAACCACATTGACCCCCAAGTTGCCGGTAGTTTCCTGTCCCATCACTTATAATATCAGGAAATCACTGGGTGAAAATAATACTTTCCAGTGAAATCCTTGGGCTAATCTTGGCAAGTTTTTGGTGTAAAACTCCAAACAAACAGCAGCTGCAGCTCTTTTATTTGATTTTCAAGATGTGGGGCCAAGATCAGCATAAGTCATGAAAGAATTACTTTCTGTGTGTATATTTCTTTTACTAAATCGTTCTGTTCAACCTTAAACTGAAATATATCTTTTCAACCTCTTCAGTTTATCTGTCTAAAGGTGGGAGGGAAAACAATCAGTTATGGCGTCATTCAAAAATAATTAGTACGTATAAAGCATTTGGATTTAAAACGTTACATAAAAAGCAACACCTCCTACCTTTCAAGCCCTATTTTGGGACACTATTCTTTGTAATACTTAAAAGCAACATATTGTCAGATCACTTCTTAACCGTATCACTCCTACGCCCACCTCTGCGACTGTGTCCACAGTGTAACAACAGAGTGGGCTGTTTTAGGGCACGCGTCCTCAGGGACAGCCTGCTAACTAGCGACCGACACGGCCGCCCGCTCCTCTGGTCAGAAGAGCCGGAGACTCATCATTAGATCATTTTAATGAGAGGTGAGACTGCAGGTTTCAACCACTGCTCCGCTGCTTGGCTGGCCCAATTAGTGCAGATAATCAACCCAAATCATCACCTCGCCAAAGTCTCCACTTATCTCCCCCCTCGTCTCCCTCCACACACCCCGGCCAGATTACCTGCCTCACTGTGGGCCCTAATTGGACATTACTCAACAATGGCAGACTGTGATCACCACACACTCTCACACAGACACACAAACCAACACTTAAAAAAAACAAAAAAAAAAACACTTGTTCATGCACTCACGCGCATACACAAACACAAGAACACAAAGGCTCATTTTCTTTGTTTTGAAAGAGAGAGACCAAAACAAAACACTGAAAGAATTCAAACAAAAAGTAGGAGACATTTAAATACATGTTCTTTCACGTGTTGTCAATACTTGTGAATCTAATGACATAAAAACTAATGTACTCAATTAACATTTGAATTATTGCGCTGAAATCATTTTTGACTTTTCCAAAACAAACTCAGACCAATGTACATCTCCATCTCTCCACTTCTGCAGGTCATCTTGTTTCCATAGCTGTTCAGCAGACCGTAGACCGTGAGAGGTTTTCCATCTGGCCACCAGCACATTGACTCACTCAGGGGTCGGTCACAGTGGTCTAGATTTATATAAACTCTGGAATTGTGGAGCCAGAAGTTGGGATTAGGACTCTACAGGGGTTCATGAACAGAAATATGCACAGGGAGCCTAAAGGAAATGTAATTTTTGAAACCTGGAATTAAAGCCCATAAACTGTGGATATTAAGCGACAGAGCGGAAATCATGTCACTCATAGGTTTCTAATAGGAGGGTTTGAAGGTTGGATACTAAAGCATGGAAATCTAAATCTGGCCACAAGGAAGGAGGCCTGGAGAGCAAGTAGCAACCACTATCAGAGGCTGCGATGACCAAACTATTGGAAAAAAAATATCTAATTGTGATTTATTCTTTTGTGATATTGCAAACACGATATGATTTGTGATTCGATCTAAAAAATATGTTGACATATATTATTTAAATTTTCATTGAAAAACCGGATTATGTTGGGATTTTTGTGGGGATCTGTACAAAACTGTATTTTAACAGATATTGCACTATTTTGTGATTTCAATAAAAGTTAAATTCACTGCGCAGCCCTAGCTGTGAAGAATGACAACCAAATATAGGTAGAGCAAATATAGTTATTTTTAGGGCATGATACCTCTTAAAACAATTTATAATCTTCAAACTTGTCACAGAGACTATGAAGACCAAAATCAGTTGTATAATAATGCATTTTGTATTTGAATAATGTAGTCAGAACTATCTGAATCTAATTCTTTACAGTGAGTGTTTGGAGCCAGCAGCGAGCAGCCATTAGCAGAGGGGCAGCTTGTATCTATCACTCCTGTTGCTTATAGTAAAATGTAGTTTTCCAGCTTACTTTGACTGCTGCGATACGGAGTGGACGGAGCAACTACATGATCAGATTTTAAATTTGATCATTTGGATTTGCAAGGACACACCTTTTCCCCTTTCGATAAATGTCTCGGCATTCATACACACGGAGAATGATTGATGATTATGGATTGATGGGACGCACATCGTCTACAAAGGCTCCTGGCAGTAAATTATCAGACTACAAGTCTCCCGACAGACTCAATAAAACTGTGGATGGCTTAGTTTTGTCAATAAGAGGAAGAGACTTCATTTTATCAGTCCAAGCTAGCACAATACACACACATGAATGTGTGCGCTGGTGAGTGTGTAGGAGCTGAGAATGGTTGATAGGAAGCAGGTTAACGCCGACAGGCTTTCCCCCGCATTCTTTTGGAAGACTTCTCCCACTTGCTCTGTTCTGAACAGAGATGGGCTGCTGGACAGAGCACGCAGGAAACAACAGAACAGAAGTGTGTCAGAAGGTGAAACTGTGACATTTTAGGAGGTGTGTATGGGTACATCATATATTTTAAGGTTGGCTTCGTGTCTATGTCATAGAGGCAAAAGATAAAAGGACTGTTTCTTCTTTTTGTCCCCGAAGCACATAACTTAAATGCATTTGACATTTCCATGGTACTTCATAGGAAGGTGTTCTTAAGCAACATGTGACAATAATATATTTTAATATAGCTATTGAAAGTAAGTGATGGCCCTAATGACATGACAGCCGACAATAGTCTCTCTGTCTACGACGCCACTCAGCTCAAAAAGTATTACTAATGTTTCACTGAATTTGCATAAAAACCTTCATGCTGTTCCATCTATAAAACTGAAATTAGTTGTGAAGTAGAATAACTGCTTTACAAGAGATGAAAACAAAATCACCTTTAGAAAAGCAATTTCCTGCTGAAATGGTAACACCTCAAACTCAGATAACACCTCGATATTATGCGCGTGTGCTTCACCAGGTGTGTAATGTGTGTTGTGGTCGACCAATTCCTAGAATATGGTTTGAATTTGGCTCAAGTTTGACCCATTATTGTTGGCTTATAGGCGACAGTGACAAATCCCACACTTTGAAGGCCATTGTGTGCAAGTGATTAGAAAATATATTATATATATATATATATATATATATATTGTATTAGACATATTGTTTCAGTCTAGTCTAGAACTAATCATTTTTGCTTGATAACCAGAAACGGTTAACTTCAATCTAGATAAACTAAACTTTTAAAAATGGAAGTAAAATGTTCATCCTTGCTCCTTTTGTAATATCAGCACTGCATTTTGAGATTTTTATCTATTTTAATTATTTATATTACACACACACATATATATATATATATATATATATATATATTACTATTTTGAATTAAATTGCATACTAAGAAAGACAGCAGTCTTACTTTCAGGCCTATACATTATGTGCAACATACTGAAAATTAGGAATCTATATATTGTAATTTAGGTACAAAATAACACATTGGTATGAAAACAATCAATAACAAAACAAGGAGCAGAAGAAAGGGAAAAAATCCAAACTTTTGCTGTCCATGAGTGTGTACTTACGTCTATAAAAATGAATGTGCGCATGTGTGTGGCCACGCAAGTTGAGCATTGTTTGCATGTTTGAGAGCGGATGTGGGTCATGGCCAGAGCAGAGCTCGGGCGGGCCGCTGGCCTCTCACTTTAGTCGAAGGAGGAGTGGAGGAGATAAGCTCGCCCCATCCACCGCGCTAGAGAGGAGGAGGAGGAGATAAGGGCCGGTTTCCCAATGCTACCGCGGAGGCAGGAGCCAGCTCGGGAGGATGCTTTGAACTGCTGCTCGCTATCTGCTCTGCCTGGGAAAATTATAGATGGGGCAGAATGTCCAGAGAAACAAAAGGCTGATTGAGGACTGCTGTTCTGCAACTCTCGGGGGTAAATCACACTACTATCACGGGTCAGAGAGCACAAAAAAAAAATTTCGTCGGAGCCAGAGGTGTCTCTCCACTCAGCTCGGGCTCGGCTAAGTTTAGTAATGCTAAAGGGATTTGGGGGGGAAACATTAAGTATAGATGAGGGATTTTAAGGGAAACTCATGTAACCACACATGAATAAAGGATACCTGCTCACAAACACACACACACACACACACACACACACACACACACACACACACACACACACACACACACACACACACACACACACACACACACACACACACACACACACACACACACACACACACACACACACACACACACACACACACACACACACACAGTACATAAATACAAACATGAACGCAGTGGAGTTGATGATTATGTATTTACTTGTGGTGGATTTTACATTTTCTAAGCACATAGTTAAAATTCAGGCAACTTTCTGAGGGTATTTTACAAGCATGTGCATACATGTGTAAGACAGAGTACAACTGTGATCTATTCTTTTGTCCAGTAAAATACATATAACAGGCCTGACTTATCGTAGTTTTGTTTGTACACCATGCACAATTGAACAAACAGAGAGACATTAAGAAATAACATCAGTGTGTTGAGAGATAACCACAGTAAACAGTTTCAAGGGGTCAATAACCGTTTATAATCCCAGGCCTCTCTCTTCTCCTCACGCTGTCAACTCAACTATCAGGATACTAAAAGCTAACTTTGCCCAGCTGACAGTTTGCAGAGCCAGTGGTGCTGCAGACAACTGTAAGAATAAATACTTTTACGCTTCTAAATAAAAGATCTGCTCAAAAAATAAACAGCTCAACAACCAACCCTGATGGAAGAGGACAGAATAACCTTCCATATGAGCACTCAGTCATCTTTTTATATGTGTGCGTGCCTACAGAGGACGGGATATGGTCAAGTATATTATACAATTATGATCTAAGGAGGATTAAAGGTATGGTATTGATGCATAAAGTATAAAATATGCTGTCTGTAGTGTCAACATCGTATATGGTCAGATAGATTGTATTTGTCAGACAGACGGACAGACAGACAGACAGACAGACAGACAGACAGACAGACAGACAGACAGACAGACAGACAGACAGACAGACAGACAGACAGACAGACAGACAGACAGACAGACAGACAGACAGACAGGCAGACAGGCAGGCAGACAGACAGGCTGTACCTGTTTGAAGAGCTGCAGGTTGACGGCCATTGAAAGGAAGTTCCTCATGGTGCTCGATCGATGGTTCACAAAGCTCTCCTCACAGAAAGTGATTGGCTCCCCCTGAGGAATTCACAGCGATATTATTGGCAAAAATTACAAATCATAATACAAAAATAATATGTATTCATTTTTGGCTCACTGTTCCTCGTACCAATCTGTTCATTGCCATGTTTACTTGAGCCACAGGAAACGAAGGCAGATGTGTGTGGTGCCATGAAAGGCCAGGGGTCTAAACTAAACAATGTTGTTGACAATAGGATTTCCAGCACAAAGAAGATCACATCATTTTTATTGTCATTATGCATTGTAAAACGTTTCCTAAAACCAAGGACTATTTCAACTGATTTCTTCATTAGTGAGTTAACTGGGCCTAAAAAATAGAAAAAAAGTCAAAACGAGAGACAGAAAGCAAAGAGGAAGGATCAGGAAAGGAAGAGTATTAACAAAAGAAAAGAAAAAAGCAGTTCCCCTGGACCAGAAGACTGGGTCCCAGTAAACTCCCCAGTAGTCCACATGAACACATCATCACATTATTACTATTTCTTACATCATGTCTGTTGGCCTGTGAGCTATAGACATGGAGGATGACAACAGAACCACTGCGGGCCAATCACACGCAGCCCTACAGTCATTTCCAATTCATGTTTTTTCATAATTAGCATAATTCTCACATATTTCAATGATGCTCTAAATTCTTCTAGTGTAAAACAATGTGCTTTGTCTGTTCTAGGCTATAAGCACAGTGTGGCACATAAAAACAACTTAACAACACCAGAGACTAACTACATTTTCGAGGATGGGCGGATGATACCAGTGGCCCAAATTACATCACAGGAATACTGCTCCACTTACATCACTAAAAGTTTTTAAGGCTTATTCGCTCATAAAGCCGAGTTGAAAGTAGCTTGTTGTAGTTTAATCAGCTTGCAGTTTCCATCTGGCTGCTACAGCCTCCGACCATACTGCAGCTAACAAAACTGAATAGCATGCCGAGACCAACAACTAATTGCTACTGAAAAAACTTCCAAAGTCAACTTTAAGACTGGGTCTGTGTACACATCGCTATCCAACAAAACCCTTTGTACACACAGGCCACCAAAGCAAAGGAGAGCCATATTAATGTGATCTATTTTAAGAGGGTCACCATGGTTGCCTAGGACAAGAAAGACTGTGACAACTTCCAGTTAAAGTGTAAAATATGTCTTCACTGTATGTAGCCAGCCAATACAGTTAATTTAGTGAGACAGTTAATTTAGGGACATAGCATGAGGCTTGAAAAGAGAGGGCCATACACACTCCCATCTGGTACCTTCATAGGATAAACCAGGCTTGTGCTGATAGGGGATCAGATCTGCCTCGACAAAGGGATGGTGGCCAATTGTTTTTTCTCCTTTGACCAGGTGAGTTCAACTTTCTTACTTTTTAAATATAATAAAAAAATAATCGAAATAATCTGTGCAGTTGATGGCGGAGCGCCAAGTACGCCCGATGAGCCCCGTTAATCAGCATTGAGGAGTGATTTTTAAATCCTTTATTAGATACCAGTTTGCCATTGTTTTGTTATTGTAGTGATACAAATGTAATTGATGGTGCTGTCACAGCCCCGTTAATACAGGAGCGAGCCTCGCTGCGGTTAGCGGAAGACAATTCTTTGGCCGAAGCGAACATGTTGTTCGGGCAAAACGCCAACTTATATGCATTGAAGCAGAATATTTTGTCTCCTAAAAACATGACGTACTTTACTTCCGTACATTTTGACTTTTGGACTGTGGACACAGAATTACAGCGACAAGGAGCTGTAAAGAGAGAGGGGAAGAGTAGCTGGACTATTGCACGACAGTTTTTTTTGTTTTTTTTCAGCTACAAGTTTATCTATGTTTCATGTTTGACATCAACCTAATAAATGTATGTATGTATGTTAAATATGTATGTATGTATGTATGTTAAATATATATATATATATATATTGTAAGCATCAAGGCAGCCATTACATAGAAACAATTCTACAAAAAAAGAAACATCCTGCAGCAGATGTGCCAAAACAAGTGGGCAGTTCTCTGTGGATGAGTGTTCAGATCTAGGGGGAACTGAAGTCGCAGAACGCTTTCAGGAAATCGATTCAAATTACAATATACAATATGATTAATTTCATTAACTGTGGATGCTGCTATATCTAAGTGCATTTGTGTTTATTGTAGATTTGAGCAAATGTTTAGCCATTTTTATTGGACTGTTAAGTCTGTTTTATTTTTTTAAAGAGATGATGTTGAAATATGATGTTAATTAATGTGTAAACATTGTTTCAAGTGGATTTAATAATGAAACAGATTATTGGCATTCATTGATATTTCATTTGAATGACTAGAAATGGCTTCTTTGAAGTTAAGACTGAAATTCTAAATATTCTTTAGAATGCATGATCACCGTGGTTCATGCTTTTAGGGGTTTTACTCGAGTCAATTTCATGTAAACATCTTTTTTCTGCATTTCCATGTTATATTAAATCTGTGTATTGAATAAAGTGCTCCTTGATGTAGACCTGCATGTTCTTGTCCAGGACTGCTGTACGTGGTAACATTATATAGATCTTCTATAAATGCTAATATGCTTTGTGTAAAATTGTGTGTGGAACAGTCTTGAATGCTTTTAAACGTGTGATAGCATCCGACTTCTCCTCCTCAGAGTTTTCACACCTGGTTGGATGACATGAACTGGTTATATGCCTTTTTGAGCAGAATGTTAGCTAATTCGGCCCCTAAATAGTATCGAGCGCACGCCAATGGAATATGCGCACCCACCCACCCGACTTGGCTTCATCAATGGCGGTGGAAACTAATTTGAACTGCTGTTTCAGGTTCTTTTAGCCCGACATGTGTGTGCTACTCTGAGTAGGCGACAAGCACCTGCGAGAGAATCAACGTGAGCTGAAATTGATGACCTAAGAAATGGTGTTCTAATCAGCTGATTGCTTTTCAACTCATTATCATTTTCCAGTATTGTTTCATTTACAACTCAGCAAGACTCCAACCAAACATCCACACCCCTCCTTCTGTCGAGGCATATGGGCCTGTGAACCACAGCGCTCGGCTCAGCATCGTCTGCGAAGATCTTTTCCTCCACGCAGAACAATCACGAGCAGAGTGATATTCCAAAAATATCAGAACGCAGGGAGCGTCATCAGTATCTTCATGCAAGCAGATGTGCAGTTTGTGCATGTTTATGTGCGTGCATGTGTGTTAACGACACGCATTTTGAGCGCGAGTGAGCTGAGAAATGACTGCATGTTGTGCTCGCACATACACTAACACACATATAACACTGAGTCTCAGTGCTTGTGTCAGAGGGGAGGCAGTTTGCTCATATACTGTCTGTATACAGAGAAAAGAGAGACAGCATCAATAATGTAGCATCTTGACTCCGGGAGTCCACAAAGTCCAATTAATCTCAAAGCCAAAGGAACAAAGGCTTCGCTATTTGACAAACAGGACATGCTGTAGTTTGCTCTGCTCTGACTCAGACTTGATAAGCAGAAAAGATCCAGAAAAGAAATGTTAGGGGGGCTTAGTAAAGAAGAGTAAAACACCAAAGGTGGCTAAAAGGAATCTTCAAAGGGAACGTCCTGACTCTTTTCAGCTCCTCTGACATTTCACTGCCTCAGACAGGCCCACCTTAGCTCTGCACTCCAGCTGAAAAACACACCTTTTACCTTCAGTCAAAACTGCCCCAGTCGAACCAGACTTCAGTGAAATTTGACTGAACTCCGCCGGCTACACAGTCTGACGAGCAAATATGTTATAAACGTGTCTGTGAATATGTATGCTCGTGAATAAAAATGTAATCTATGGTCTTTATAGTTAGTATTTTATCAATACATATTATTGTTTTTAAATGCAATCCAACAGAGTTTAGTTATACTTATGTTTGTTTCCTGTCCAGCACAGAGGTAGGTATGAATATAAAGGGTCACTTTGGCCAAATTAGAAAAATTCATTGTCACTTACCTTGAGATGCACATAGTGTGGGTTTTTAGGTTTTTATACATCTGTCTCTGATTTCTACTGCCACCTCAGTATAAAAGATGTTTGAGGTCCTGTCGTTATTTTGGAGATGTAGTCTGACTGTACCGTGTGTTTTCTGAGTAATGGAGACATTTTTTCTTGAATAAGCAAAAAATGTACATCCATTGTATTGGGGATCGATAAATCCAAACATGGATTATTAAGACCAGAACTCGCTCTATGGCTAGACACCACAAGAAGAAAGTTAATGTTTTTTTGTAATTTGTTTAAACTGGATGTATGTATCATATCTGGATTTGATGGTAAACAAGCAAACGTTCCAACATACATGAATTAAGAAAGTAAGGCTCCGATTTGACACTGCCATGCTATTCAACAAGGTCGACTAATGACTCTGGATCCTTACAGGTTTATATCTGAGGGCGTCTCGGTAGGATCCAAACAGAGCGGCCTGCACTCTCATGAAGGCCCTCGCCACGCCACTTCCTGTTGCTGTTGACTGCTTCTTCAGCTTGCTCTTCAGAGAGGACACCTGGTGGAAAACATAAAGGCAGAGTGGGAGAAAAAGAGAGCGACAGAAAGTGAGGGAAAGGGAGAGAGAGGTGGGAGGGTGGAAAGGGAGAGATGGAGGGGTAAAAGTTAAATTATCACCTCTGAAATTGGTGGAGGAAACAGCTAGCCCATTCTGGGTGTGAAGTGTCACATTTGCAGGTCATCTCAAAATAGGAAAGAAAAGGGAAAAGCTTCAGCCTTTCCTCCGAGCTTATCTGTTGTGCTGCTGAGAGCACCTGCTGCTTTGCTAATTGAGCAGAGGACGGGGGGCGTCGAGAGGGAGGGGACAGCAGAGAGGAAATGGAAACTCGCGTCTTTGCACTTCCACTCTCACCCACTCTCTCCATGCTGCCACCTCCACTCCGCCCCATCACCTTCTTGCTTTATTGCTTCTCCCTCCATTTCTTACTTGTCTGCTTTCCAGTCCTCCTGTTTTCCCCTCCCCTGTTGGCTCTCCCGAACTCTCTCTAGGAAGGGACTCTTGACATAAAATGTCTTTAATTATTTCCCCCGCTCCTGGCCCTGTCTCCAGGACTCCAGGCGAGAGTGGAGGAGCAGCAGGCCCAAGCTTGTTTTAGGATGACAAAAGATTCACCCTGGCCACCGGGCCCTGGGGAGTCTTGGTAAGAAGTTGTCAAGAGGCTCCCCTCACCTGCTCGGCAGTAGTGTGACTGTGTTGTGGCAGAGCGAGGAGGAGGCAGAGATAGCGAGGGACTGCTGCTCTCTGTGTGGGCTGAGCCGGCGTAGCACAAAAGCACAACGTTTGATTCGGTTGCACAGGAGGTCTAGATTACTGTATACAGTTTGGTGTGTGCTATTAGCAGTAGCATGGCCTTGATCACAATTTTAAAGGCAAACATCAATTTAATGCAAAAAAAAGTAACATTCTCACTAAATAACTTTGAAATGTTGTATTTTTTATTTATACTGGCTGACATCATATTATGAGATGAAATGCAACAATCAATGCCTAATAATCGTAGTATACAGAAGAGCGTCTCCTACGCAGTACTGTCTGTGGCTGGTTGGGCACTACAAGAAGGCAGATAAAGCCAAAACGCTCCACATAACAATGTTCTGTCTTTTTACTTCAAGACAAATCTGACTCCACATGCAGAACTGATACAGTGTGTGTGAAGCAACAAGGGTTTTGGTTAACACTCTGCCTATTCGATGTAACACTACACTGCATATTTCACCAATCAATTCAACCCCCTCTTTATACAGTGCAACATTTTGTGTGCTCTGGTCCTTCTTTGTTCAGAGTGTGTGTCATGTATTCATGTGTTAATTGTCAGGACTGTCCACCTCTCTGAAGCAGCATAGAACGTTTACAACTCATTCTATACATCAATATCATTAGTCTTAATGGAGCCGTATTTGTGGGCAGGAAGGAAAGAAAGAAGAGATTAAAGCAGAAGAAGATTTGAGGTTGTGTCAACCATTAAATGACCCGATTTCTTCTGTAATATGATACAATTTTGATCAGGTCTACTTCAATCAGAGGTGGCCAAGTAGTACGCTGTGTAGCTGCAGCGTTAGAGGGACATCGTGGTCTGGCATCTGCAATTAGCCTATCTGGAAAACTTCAGGGAGGAGAAGCAAAGTGTGAGCACAGCTCATACAGAGGACCGGCGGAAAGAAACCGAGAATGAGAGAGAAACCGAGACAGAGAGAGTGGCAGTCTTAAACTGGGACAAAGACAAAACGAACAGCGTGAATTCTTCTCCCCTGGGCTTTCTCACTCTCCACAACGTCCCCGTGCTGCCATTGCAAATGCTCCCAGGCATCAAACAGGAAGTTTATCACGGTTAAATTAACAAGTGTCATCTCCATATTCACTCATTGTGCTAAATGCTTTTATGTTTATGTAAAGCCCTTTTTGGAATTAATATTTCATGTTAATGTGCCGTTTTCACTGATTTTTTTCATCCTCGCAAATCAGTAAACTGTCTTTTTTTTCGGGGGGAGAATCAAAGCGAACACAATGTCAGTCTAAGTGGGGGAGGCATACCCCAAAGACTGTCAGGGAAGACGGGATAGCAGCAGAGTTTACTCTGCACACAGAGTTCTGTACAGCAGCTTTGAACGGGTGGGAGCACTGCAGTGGCAAACACTTTTAATGAGGTGGGGACACAATCACTTGTGTTTTGTTACCCAGAGAAAAATGGGTGATAAAGCTATAAGTTCAAAGTTTCAGATGCATTCATGAGTAAGACGAGGCATGGTGATACATATATTCTTCTTTAGTCACATGTGGTAATTAATTAAATTGTCAGATATAACATATATAGTAGAAGTGCATGACAAATACCAGAATATCGTTTTTGCTAATAGAGGAATCAAGCACAGTCTATGGGGCGCTCCTTCACATATCACACGCGAAAAAATAAATGTGTGTTTAGTAATTGGATATTGAATACGGCGCCTATACCACAATCATCAGGTATGCCTCCACGGTAATGGCTCTGTCAAACTAATTAACTTCTACAGTTTGAGTGAAGCTAACGAGATGCGTACAGGCATCAGAGGAAGGCCAGGCTCTACAGGTGATAACCCTATTTGGCAGTGACATTTTTTAGTGTAAAGTCACAGTGGCGGTGATGAGATCAAAGGCAGAGAGTCCCCCATTGGGTCCAATTAGAACTGTAGCATTGTACAGGGAAGGAGCGGCAGGAGGAGAGCTGGGAGTGGGTGGTTGGGGGAGCGGTAGAAAAAAACTGTTGAGTTATGATATTCATAATCTATGCAGAGAGGCCTTTCCAGTACAGGTCTTCTCCCCATAGCTGTGATCTTTTCAATTTACATCAAGGGAAGATGGTCGGGGATGAAAGTGGGGCATCCAAGGCGCACAGCCCACAGAGGGCAGACATGGGGCCTCATTAAGACCCAGCCCAGCCAGCCCCAAACAGGGTTTTGAAATGCGTCACATAAAGAGCATGGGGTCAGAGGTCAGACATAGAACAGATCTCCATTTAACTCTCCAGCTGGAGATGGTAATTAGCAGGTGCAATGATGATCCCTGCCTGACTGTACGAGATGATACCGCTGTAGGTGACACCAGGCATCTGTGTGTGAGTGTGTGTGTGTGTGAATCCATGCATGTATACACACGGACACACGCGGTGCCTGGTGTCACCTACAGTGGTATCATCCAAATCATTTACTTGACAAAAAAAAACAACTCCTCTCACTGTCTCTGTAAGCGATGAAGTAGCCTACAACTCCTCCTGACTATTCTAAAACTCAACCTGATCAAATGAGCATATGTTTCATCACAGCAATATTTGCTCATATGATCAGTCAGACCACACAGCATATTCACCCTGTCATTGCTCTTAATTATATCTGGACATATTGTTAACTTCTACTACTAGCACAAAACCCAAAAACTAAAAATGACAAAAAGTCGGAGCCTGGCTGACAATAGCATTGTTATCGCTTGAATGAAAAATTAGAGGAAAATATTGTTACTCACAAAACTCTGAATATATATTTAGAATTTTCCTCTAAATTTTCACTAGAGCATAAAAAAACTCCTAAATAACGACCCTGACACTTGTCTGTTGTTAAAAAAATAAAAGTTGGGTTTTCTTCTCACAAAAAAGAGAATGTTTTGTTTAAGATTCTGTCCAGGGAAAGAAAGCCATGGGGACGCAATTAAAGAACTACAAAGAAAAAAATAGTTATGAAAATCTCCCACTTTCTTTTGATGTGCTGCAGTCTGAACTGTACACACACACACACACACACACACACACATCTGAACAAAGACACACAGAGAACCGGCAAACACTCTCACACATGCACACACACACACGTGCACAATGAGCATGTAGCGTGCTATCTATGAAATTCATTCGTTCAATTCAAAACAAATATTAGGTATTTAATGATTTCTTCTCTTCTTCTTTTTTTTAATTAACCTCTATTTTCAGTCTTGCGGTAAATTGCTCAATAATGGGGATATTACTTAAGTTAATGGGGTGGAGTTTACTACAATCTCTCAGAACTAACACATAAGATCACTAACTTCTAGTCTTAGATAGAAAATATTATGAATATTACATTTGCAAAGTGATGAAATAAATATGTATAAGCGGAGATAGACTAAAATACACAAACTATTAAGGCACATTCTAAGACATCATTCTTTGTTGATCTGCTGTTAAATACATGCAACATAAAAAGTTAGTCAAGCAAAATGAAAAAGAGTGAGAAAGGAAGGGGGAGAAAAATCCCATGTCTGTGTGTTTTAATAGGGCTATCTCATTGCCATGAGACTCTCCCCGGTGTGGGGTTACTTTGTCAAGCTGACCTCTTATAGCAGCTGAGCGGCTGAGTTTTGCATACATAATTAACTACAGCTAAATGTCATCTCTCACTTCAATAACTAACGCAGTGGGTGATGCTGCTCTCTCTTTTAGACTCCTAATCCAGAGCGAACCGCCGGCAGAACGAGCATGTGAAAATGAAGTGCAGCTTTTAAACTCCACATGATTAAATGAGGAGCTGTAACACCGCCGAGAGAGTGTATGCACAGTTCAGCGGCAACGAAAACAATCATAACCTGTAAAATAATGTCTCAAATGAGCAGATCTTAACATTTGCAGTTGGTAAAGTCGAGGCTCAATAGCAACAATAAAACTACTTTGGATCTTGCTATTATCTGTTGTAGACGGCAAAGACTGGTTCTGGTAAAGTAGAAGGACAGTATGTGACTGAGGTGGAGCAACCGCGTTCCCAGCACTGAGCTAACGTCTAGTTAGTGCAGCATGTGAGGGGCTTTAGGTGGCTCCGCTATACTGGGAAGACACTAATGAATTGAAACACACGTGGCTGTATCTAAATTGAAAATGGGACATTCTGGTGGACATACCAAAAATCTGTGAGTAGCAAAAGTTTACTGCTGAACTAGATCTAAATGTCATTGATGAACATTCCTGGTCGAAAAGTGTGTAGGTGTCCCTGTGTGTGTGTGTGTGTGTGTGTGTGTGTGTGTGTGTGTGTGTGTGTGTGTGTGTGTGTGTGTGTGTGTGTGTCGGTGCATCTGCGTGTGCGAGTGTTTGCCTGCTGTCGGCTGTACTCCGCTGTAGATGATGATGTAGATGTTGTTTTCTGGGAGCATCGGAAACTGAACACCAAATTAAAGCCGCAATGTTTGATTAAGTGTGCCAGGTGATCTCAGGAGAGGCGCGCAGACACAACCTCAACCCCCTCATTCATTTGTAAACCTCCAAATGCAGGCTTGAAATACAGGAAGTAGGAGTGTACGCTTTAAATCTCCCCCTTGATTGGGAATACAAATGATCAAATGTATGAAGGCTAGGAATGTATGGGGTACACGGTGTCAGCAAAGTAGCGAGAGGCAGAGAGGAGGAGAATAGAAGGAATTAGGCTGTGATGTGAAAGAGAGCATCTGAAAATAAAGATGTAAGCTGCATTGTAACACCTCACCTTGAATATGTGGCACAGAAAGAATAATACATGAAAAAAAATTCCCGTCATTGGTTTGAGATCAATTGCCGGGATCAAAAAAAAAAATCGGATTCAGTCACACACTGTTTGTTTTCAGAATTAACAGACTCCTAATTCGCTATTCTTGGATACTTTTAATGACTAGCGCGGTAAACAGCTCCACCAACCAAAAGCCAATTATAACTTTATCAGCACTATCTCTGTGTGGAAGAGGAACTGTGCATCTCAGAAAGAGAAACAAAAATACCTTGATCTTCCAGGGAAAAACATTTTTTTTATTGAATATTTCTTTTCAGTGTGCTTGTCAACACATTGATTTTACTGACACGAGCAGTCTCTCTCAGATTAATATGATTTATTAATGTGTAAAAACTATTGAAACTTTCAGTTCAACTTAAAAAAATATGCAAAATCCAGCTAAAAATAAATGTAAAATAAATTGAAAAAGGGATATAGTTCTCTAATAATATCTCACTGTGTATCTAATATAACTAGAGTAATAACTAAATAGCTAAAACAGAAAAGCACAGACTCAAATAAAGTAATAAAAAAAGTTCCTTGATCTGCATTATTTTGTATAAAAAAACATGTAAATATACTGATTAATATAGGAAATGCTTAGATTGATTTTCAATAACAAAAGATTGTACAGGTAAAAAAGAAAAAAAGGTATTCATGTGATTATTTTATTCCCACTGTCAAAACATGCTGTGTGCATTTAAAAAGACAAATCCAGAAAAAAAAATGTCAATCATTATTCGCAAAAGACTGTTGCATCCTTTCTTGACCGCTTACCAATTACTCTTTTATTCAGATCTTTCCCTTTTCTGCTAAACGGAACCGCTACTGGCATGGTAGCATTTGTAATAGTCAATAAATCTGAAATATTATGTGTGAAGTTGCGGGAAAAGACCATTAAGGGGCGGGCACTAGTGGAGCCGGTGCAGGGGTCCTGTCTGAAAGAGGGCGGCTAATTCAGGACAACTGTGAACTCTGAACCTGCTGAAAGCACGGCCACTGGTCAGCCCAGCCACGTAATAGAGTCCACATGTGCTCACAGCCTGCGTTGCCATAATTAAACGGATCTCTAAAGGTTTGCTTGAATCTAAATCAGAGGGCTTTGTTTTCACTTTTAGTTAGACTTGAAAGGCGGACAAGAAACTGCCTGTGGCCTTCACCTTTTAATCCATTTCATGCTTTATATATTCATGTAAAGTGATGCTGGGCTTTTTAAAGTGAGAATAATCATTACCTCATTGGTCTCAGGCCTTCAGTTTCACACTGAATAAAGCATGAGTGTTAAGCAGCCAGTGTTACAGTGAGAATTAGAGGGAAATTAAGAGTTTTTTAATAGCTTCTAAACAACGCACGGCAGCTCAGCCCAGGCAGAGAGTCGCTCGGCATTAATCAAAATTGCAGGCCTCTTTGACAAACTGAACAATGCCTCAGACATCTACTTGTGTGTAAACACAAACATCAAATGCCATGTGGCATGTCCTCATCACTAACAAGCAAACTAACAAGAGACCTGGAATTCCACTCAATTAGTACCTGCTCGCTTCCTTATTAATCTACTAGCCTCGGTGAAAAGATGAGAGGAGACAGGGGAAAAAAATGAATCGGAATAAAAACAACAACAACAATTTGTTGCAATAAATGTATTAATGCCAGTGAGGTTTCCGTTTCAGGTGGTGTAATTTGACATGATATGTGGGCTATGTTCTGTCATTAGTAAGGAAAAATGGTGAGTAGGGGATCAAAGCAAAAGGCTCAGAGTCTGCCACTTAATGTATCACACGGCAAAGACAAAGGCTTTTCTCTCTGCTTCTGTCGCTTTTCAAAAGCCCTGACTCCTTTTTATGACAAACTCAGTTTGCAATTTAATTCGGAAAAGCAAGCAGGCAGGAAGTGAGAATAAGGCACTGCAGCCAGACAGACAGGCAGACAGGCAAAGAAGCAGGAGAAGCAAACAGCGGGTGCAAGAAGCGTCCAGGCTGGCGTTAAGTACTGTGAGAGAGAGACAAGAAGGCAGACAGGTGTCATGAAACTCGAGCAGCCAGGCATTAAGGCAGGCGATAAGGCAGGCAGGCAAACAGGCTCAAATGTAGCCAGGAAATTGTATAAAATGAAGAGAAAGATCACATCATTGCATGTTGTAAGGAGGCATTAATACACACTAGCAGCGTACTAGGCTGAGCAGCAGTGCTAAATCAGGAGAACCAGAGAAGTGTGGGAGTGTGACAGGGTCTGGAGTCTGTTGGGTAGTGGGTTGAATTATATATTGTTGGTTGGACAGGAGTCCGGTAGGCAGAGGAACCTGAGAACGTACTGTTAACAGAGCAGGAAAAAGAGCGTCCGCAGCCTCAGCGGGGCCTCACAGAGGAGCTTTAATATATACATCCATAAAAGCAGCTAAACAAATAGATTCCTTCGACAAAGACGGAGAAGACAACCCGTGTGTTGTTCTCTCCGTTTGTGTGCGTATATGTGAGAATGTGTGTGTGTGTAAATGTGTGTAAATGTGCGAGTGACCCGCACATCGTGGTGATGCTTCCTGGAGCACTGACCGGCGTCAGTGCTCCATTAATTAAAGAGACGACGCACTGGCAGGTGGCTTCACTGCCCACACTGGTAATTGGCCCCCTTCTTCCCTCTATCTCCCCCTAGAAAATCACCCATCTCTGCCTTTTCTTTTCTGCCTCTGCCTTGTTCCCTCCTCCTATCTCTCGCTCTCAGAAACGTGCCAGTGGGCAGGCAGAGATGCAAGACTTTGTGAAATAATGATTAGAATGGATGGAGATGAAGGGAAGGGAGTTGCACATTTTCCCACAAGCCTCTGATGGTCGGGGAATGCTGTTTGCCTTCAAGCGTCATGCGACGCGACGGGAGTTTACTTTAGACAGCCACAATCTGAGGAGCCCGTACTGCAGTCATTAATGATGTGGGGAGGGGACGGAGCTGTACTTTGACAACTTTCTGCATGTGTATGTGTTTGTCTGTGTATGTTTCTCCGTGTGTGTTTGTGTTTGTGTGTGCACATGGGCGTCTCGATGTGAAAGAGGAAAAATGAACCTTCTGTGTGTCATGCGTAATGAGACAATAAAGGTTGAGAAGCTCCGGAATAGTGCGTGTGTGTGTCTGCGTCTCACCACGTCACTGGGCAGGTTGTGCAGGTCATCAAAGGGACTCTCCAGGGTGTTGGTGTCCACATTCAGAATAACCACATCCTCCAGTGACCGACTGCGTACTCTCTAAAGGAGGAAAAGTCCAGCCACAGTAACTAAAACAACTCTAATCATCTCACAATATGGAACAAATCTCCAACATTAAATAGTATTACAACATGTCCAATTTTGCATTAAACAGTTTTCAAATTATCGACAATTAAAAAAATATTGTATCTTCTACATAATGGAATTGAAGCATTATTTATTTACAATCTAACATCTCAGAGCAATTTATTGCGTGAAATATTAAACGTTGGTAGAATCATGTATATTTTTTACATATTTTAAATAACAAAAAACCTGAGAATATAGTTTGGTTAATTAATCAAATCATGAAAGAAAGTTAACGTTTGAAAAGTGTGGCCCAGGTGTGTAGATAAAGCAGATAAAGTCTGTACAGTCTGCACAGAAGCTCCAGGAAGGAGGACGCACAGCGGTCACATTTAAAACCACACTGTCATCACACTCCTTTACGATTAACGATGAAATATGGAAAGAAAAATATTAGGACATCTTTACTGTAACACACACACGCTCACAACATGAAGAATGGCACTGAGAGGAAGCATTTGGATTGCGCAAACATTTTCCACAGCACCAAAACCTCATGCATCAACAACAACACACGGAGGCTGTGCTGTGCTGCGTGCATTCTGATGGCGACAAATTCAACTATTATTTCAGTGTGGCGCAGGATGCAGGCAGGTGTGGGGGGAGGAGGGGGGTAGCATAGTGTGTGAATTTCTAGTTTGTCACTTTTGTGACAGCCTGTGCAGTGGAGGCTCACATGCTGATCTGGACTAATTATGTAGTGGCGGAAAGGGGGTCTGTCACGGATGCAGAGTGTGATAAATACTGCCACTGCTGCAACTGTCAGACAAATATCACACACACACACACACACACACACACACACACACACACACACACAAATATATGTGCATTACAACATATGCATTTGCACAATTTACACACACACACACACACACACAAACACTTGCATACTAACGCTTACACACAAGTGTAAATGTGCGCGTGCTTGCAACATGCATTCACACACAACAGCAGTGCTGGTGAAGGCTTGCCCCCCAACCAACACACAGGGTTTAACAATGAAGTAGAAAAGCTCTTTGTTCGCAGATGCTTTTTCTGCCTTTCTCTCTCTGTCTTTTGTACTTCTGGTTAGGAATGCACACAAGCAAGACAGGGAGATAAAGAGGAAAAAACAATCTGTCACTTTTTTGATTCAATGTGTCGCAGATGCCAAAAATTGCCTGAAAGAAATATTTTTACACCAAAATGAAGAGCTTAATTCATCAAACGAGGTGCAGCATTATACAACTGACCATACATACTGTACAGAGGGGTGGGGAGGGAAATAACTGATTAAATACATTTACAGAATAATTCATTTTAAGAAAATCCACTGAAATTCATAATGTATATCTGAAGCAAAAAAGAAAATCATAATTTACAATTTCATATACAGTACAGAGTTTTAAAACATATATATCAATTTGCAGCAGCATTTATAAATATGCACACACGGTATAATGATCTACATTTATACACATGCACATTCATATGCATACACATACCCAGAGATTAACTAACGTACCTCCAGCAGACTAAGATGAACACCCACAAAGTATGGCATGGGGGCACTGTAGATGGAGAGAGGGAAACAAAGCTGTGAGCAATATCAATATCTGATGTGTACATGCAGTGAAGAAATATGTATTGACGCTACACTAGTGCAGCACATTTCATACACCCATATGAAAAGTAAAAACATATTGTTGAAGATATTCTTTGATTAACAGGTTGATCGACCTACAGAAATTTACTAAATTAATATGTTGAAATCTGATTCATCTTTAGTTATTTATTAAGAGATAAACTGGCATACATCCCAGTTTATTCAAGTGAAGATTTGGCGTTTTTCTTTGTATTCTAATATAATTGAGAACTGAATGTTGTTAAAGGTTACCAATCTGAAGATATATTATTCCAACCTTTTATAGACAAAATTATTCATTTGAAAAATCAATCAAATATTTAAAAACATTATTGAATACCCCAAGTGATATTCAAATATAGACAGAATGATCAATGCTAACAATACAAGCCAAAATTATTTCTAAAGTAAAATCTATTACATCAACTGCTGGTAATGATGTGAAACTACCAGAATGTAACAGTTGTGCACTTTGCATGAGATAATATAATCGTAACATAGGCAGCAAAACTGATTATCGTTGTTCTTTAACCCAATCATATCACGTGTAGCGCAAAGATGCTGACTAAAAATCACATGACATCAAAATTATTTCCCCAAGAACCAACAGTGTCTCAAATTGGGAAACAATTGGATCAGGTGTGTGTGTGTGTGTGTGTGTGTGTGTGTGTGGCAGGACAAGCAAATGTATGTAGTGCTACTAATAAAAGAAATCCTTTATTTTCTGTCACTATTTGGATTTTCAGTCATTGGCATGTTGCTAAAAAAGGTTATGATGTTAAAAACTTTACGAATTAATTTACCTGGAAAGATATCACAGAAAAACAACTTTAAATTATACTGCTACAACTCTTATTACTAGCTCTATCTATTATGATGCTAAATGCTAAATGATGCTATCTCAGTAACAACATAAAATGCTTTTGCAGTGTTCCCTCTAGAACAGGGGTGTCAAACTCATTCTCACCGCGGGCCACATCCGCATCATGGTCGCCCTCAAAGGGCCGGTTGGTTGTAACTGTAACACTGTATACCTTTAACTAGTACCGAACATATTGTTAAATAACTGTCTTTGTATTGTTTATTCAAGTGTAACAATATTGTACATGCATTTATTTATATATATATATATATATATATATATATATATAAATAAATAAACCCACATTACTCAAAGATCAAACTTAAAACAGAAGAAAATAACAAAGATCAAACAATCGTTGTTATATTAACTTTGTTCAAAGCTTTTTTGTCACAGTTGAGAAGGACATAACTAGCCAATAATAACATGTATGTGGTCTGGGGCAGTGGTTCTCAACTGGTCTGGCTGCACCATCACCCCTGAATGAACCGAGATCCAAAGCAAGGAACATGTTCAACTTCTCAAATGGATTTAATGAAAAGATGGAGCAGTTTGAGCCTGAGATGGTACAGAATCTCACATGCCAACACAAAAAAACTAGTTTGAAATATTCACTTTTACACTCAATTAAAAACCCTTAAGTACATCTTAAGGACACAAGGTAATACAACACACATGATAAGTTTATAACTTCAGCCTTTTTTAACAGACTCAGCAGTGCTTTCATGCACAAACATAATAAAAAGGTCTGGAATGAAGTGAACTATCACAAATAGTGCGTGTGTAAACTCATGCAAGTAAAGTGTGTTGTGAACGCAGCACTGTGTGAATAGACGCACTCTGCTGCATTCAAAATTCCCTTCAAAATAAAAGCACACGATTTTTATATTGCCCATGCAAAGGTCCGCAACCCACTGAAAACGGGTACGCGACCAACCGAAAACGGGTCCGCGACCGACTGAAAACGGGTCCGCGACGAACCGAAAACGGGCCCGCGGCCAACCGAAAACGGGTCCGCGACCGACTGAAAACGAGTCCGCGACGAACCGAAAGCGCCTTTCAAGCCGTCGCGGGCCACATAAAATGACGTGGCGGGCCAGATGTGGCCCGCGGGCCTTGAGTTTGACACATGTGCTCTAGAAGCAGGATTCAGAAAGTAAAGACAGACTTGGAACTGTTTCTCAAAAGCTAAAGGGTAGAAGTGTCCAATGTTTTTATTTTACCCTCTTGTTTTATGTGATATTTATCTCCAGATTGAACGTCAGTGGCGAGGAAAGGCTGAATCATAGAGTACGTTTCCCGACCACCAAGACAAATAAAATCAACATAAACAGTCAAATAACAGAAACCATCTTTATGATGAGGTTTACGGAGCAGGCCATAATCGGATAGCTTGGGGTCAGTGTAGACCGGGCCAGAAGGATTCAGAAGCCACAGGCTTGTAATCAACTTAAAGCAACAGCAAAACAAACAGCAGGCCTGTAGTGCTGAACTTCAGCCGCTGTCTTCTCTGTTTCATGAATATACTGGCTTTCAACACACACACACACACACACACACACACACTAATATAATTTGGTTATATAATCAGTGCATGGAGGACCCCCCTGTGATTAAATAAGATAACGATGAGTCTTCACAGAGTGTTGAAAATCACATTTTACTGTCAGTGATGAATAACGTTTTGAAGCTAACCTTATGGTTACAGCACTGTACTGTATGTGCTATTGGCACTGATTGACAAAAAACAGCTCCTTTTACAAAAGCTGACTTTCCTACTCTGGTTTCTTTTTTACATGTACATATCTGAAGTTGATATGAACACATGTAGATTTGTAAATGAGCTGATGCGCTCCAATCGAGTCCATTCAGTTTTGTTAGATCTGAGTTGGATGGGTGGTAATGAACCCCTGAGAGGCTTAAGATGATGCGAGTTTGGTGCTAGCACTGGCATGAAATATGGAGCAAGGTGATCCAGGTCGTTCGTTATGTCGAGGGGCCACACAGGAGAAGATGCTCACGCGAGGAATCGTGAGAACGACTCGGAGAACGGGTGGGAGAATGTGTGAACATGTGTGTGTCTGCACTTCTACACCGAGGCTTTAACGACAGAGCCCGGTGCATGACCAGCACACATGGCGCGATGTGTGATTACGTGCCTATGCTGTCAGGTGTGTGTGTGTGAGCGTGCATGTGTGTATGTTTTAGTGGGTGGCTGAAAAAAAGTGAGGGAGAAGGAGAGAAAAGATGGGGGAGTAAACTTGTATTATGATGATCCTGATGCTTTTCTGATGGTGTGTGCGTGTGCGTGTTTGTGCGTGTGCGTGCGTGCGTGCGTGCGTGCGTGCGTGTGTGTTTCAGAGGTGGTCAGCCTTACCAGCAGTAGTCCAGAAGATGCGGGGGCAGTACAGGGATGAAGATGTGCTGCCAGTACATAGGAAAGAGCAGAGCAGCTGCACCGTGGACACATGCAGTTAACTACAGAGAGAAAGAAGCGAGAAGACATACTCAAGACAACTTTCCAACTGTTTCCTGGTAATTTCAATTTCTTTTCAGTCTCAAGAATTATCCCACAGAAAGAACTGCAACAAGTTTAAAAGAAATAGTAGAAAATAAATTTGAGCGAAAAAAATACAAGTCTTCTTTTCTTTCTTATATATTTCTTTAACTTATTAAAGTAAGTTTCTACACAGCTAAAATCCATGGAAGAAGTCTATATAACTGCAGCTCTATTTCCTTCCAAACAATATCCTGTTTATTAAAAATATAAAGGTCTGATCAAGGCTGTCGCTGTGGTGATGTGCAGACATAAAATATGTTTGATTTCATTGAGTTAGCTTTTAATCTTTCTCACAGACAAAAGCACTCAGAAAAAGAAAGAACAAACGTGGTGTTGTGATGAACACGACCTGCAAGCTATTGTTGGAGGAAGAGAAGAACAGACTGGGAGCTGAAGATCAACCAGTTGATAGGAGCCTTGTCTTAAACACATGACAGAAACACAGCAGAGGAGAGACAGATTGATGAGGAGGTGAGAGAGAAAGTACTGAAAAGACTGACATGAAGAAAGGCAACGCATGCTTTACACACAGAGAACATGAAACCGATGTTTCCTCCATATTGATTAATTTGCGGCGGGTCATCACTGCAGCAATATTGCTCCTTTTGCACATTGAGACATTTTAATAAAAAAATATTTCAAAGCACAGATTCTAACCTGTTTTTTCACACAGAAATGAGAGCGAATACAAGCCCAGTGTTCATAATTAACTGCGTTTCAATTCAATGTCAATGTGAGAATTGTGCTGCAACCAGCACAAGAATAACAAAAAGGAGCCTAAAACAGTGCTGACAGCAGCCATACAAATCTAAATTACACCAACTAGTCTGACTACCAAATTAAAGAGAAAATAAGCCCTTTTTTTAACAAATAATGAGAAGCAATCACATGAAGATGGCATTCCTGTTCAAAGGGGCTCTCTACATTGTCAAACAAACATTACACATAAAATTAAAGTCATTGTCTCCCATTGTCTTAAAACCAGAAAACCCCCTCTTGACATCCCGTCTCATGAAAACCCAGCTATAGTAATGACCTGCAACACCCCCGCACACACTGAGACACACAGACACGGCAGGAGAAAGAGGCGTTAGCTCATCCCCCAGATTAAAATAACATGATTAAATATGGAAAGAGAACAGAGGTCTGAGGGGCTCCTGCGGGACTTCATTAGGGCAAATTGCCAAAGAATGAAACATGAGTTAGCCAAGAGAGACTGCGGGCTAGGCCAATACCGCCGGGACCCCGGAGCAGCAGCCGCCGTTATACTGCTGCAGCTTCACAGTCAATGTGTGAAGCGGACACACACTATCACACACACGCGCACAACTACCAGGAGACCCCCATGCTCACTCACACATACACAGTGTCACAATTGACCGGCCAAAAGCGGATGAGCTCGGCAATTGAAACCCACCGGCGGCCAGAGGAAGAGAAGGGTTGTCCCACCCTCGCAATGCACCCCAAACATCAACACCGGACATCTGAAAGGCTGAAAACAAAAAGTGTGTGTTTGTGTGTGTCCATGTGGCTCCCTCCCTGAATGTTTGATTTAACTGCATTCATTTTTCATATCGGCTAGGAAAAAAAACAATGATCTCTTTTTTTTTTATTGGCTCTGTGCTTTTCTCTCATACACCCAGTCCCACAATAGTTAGGACTTAATCAACATTTAATTGGTGTCTTGCTCTGTGTATCTGCATATGCATATACCCGCTGCATGCCGTCTTCAAATAAAACAACAATGTCACGCTCCTGTCAGGATTAATTCCCTGGCAAACAGTTTTTTTTTTTTGCTAATTCTGAAAATAAATCAATGCAATGAATATTTATGTCTGAAAGTGAAGCACTTGGTGGAAGAGCTACTAACAAAACCATCACACCCTTCTCCCTTTTCCAAAGCGAGGATGGTAAGGGGCCATTAAATTGTGATGAAGAGAGGTCAGCAATCCGGCTGTGGATATACATACACACACTGAGCGGGGCGCCAACAGGCGAGTGTATTCCTCCTCTGGGAGTGCGAGACAAGCCCCAGTCATTCACTGGTACCAGGAGGTAATGGCACAGAACACCTCGCTAACCAACTCCAATTATCTCCACCAGGCCTCAAGGTGAGCCCCCCAACTGGCATGATTTACTCTCAGGTTGAAAGGGAAAACAGGAGTCTCTCTCTGCCTCTCTTCTTCTCAGGCTGGGTGGCTCGCTTGGAGGAGTTAGCCGAGAGGGGACGGGGAGGGGTTTTCTGATACTAAGATAATGATTTATAAAGCAAAATCTAGATTTCTGTTTTCTTTTATTTGCTATCTCTAAAGAAATGGAAGTATCAGTGTGCCTGAGATAAGGCATTTGGAGGGAACTCCAGAGGAATAGTTCACATATTTGCTCCTCTAATTCAGCCTAATACAAAGTACTGTGTCCTTGTTCAGGTTTTATAACGAACAAGGCCAAAAGTAAAAGGAATCTAAACTGGAAAAAAGAGAAATCGTACCCCTCTTTCTTTTTCTTCATTTAGGGGGGGGCTTCACATGAGAGTGGGTCATGAGAGGCTAAGGCTGATAAAATATTTGCCAGGCTGATAAATAATAGATGAGTGGAGCCAAATGGCTTACACGCTCCACAAAAGACCTGGGTGCTTAATATTCCATTCAATGGAGAATCACAGATACAGTCCCCAAGAACAAATACAGGATTAGGTGCTGGGTCCAGTCCTCAGGGACCAGGGCTCTGCCCTGTAATGAGGGGCTGCCTGCCTCTTACACTGTGTGTGTGCGAGTGTGTGTGTGAGTGTGAGTGTGAGTGTGAGTGTGCGTGTGCGTGTGCGTGTGCGTGTGTGTGTGTGTGTGTGTGTGTGTGTGTGTGTGTGTGGGTGTGGGTGTGTGTGGGTGTGTGTGTGTTTCCCCCTTCCTCTGAGAGAAGCTAACCGATTATACAGCGACAGCCTGCTTCAAAAAGCAGTCAAGGTCTTTGGTTCTGCCCTGGGAGCTTTTTTAGTGCGCTGTAGCTGAGACAGAAAGTGTCCACACTAACACTGGTTTTCCAAGATCCATTCAACGGGACTAAAGGAAGGAGAGACAAAAAAAAAGATGGAGAGGATGATGTGAAAGTGGGAGAAGAAGAAAGAGAGAAGTGAAGAGATCACAATTTGCATTGCAACTTTGAAGTAGGTAGCAATAAACTTAAGCTAAAAGGTCACACACCAGTTTTGTCACTAACGGGGTCTAAGCTACTCAATTGCTGTGTCCCATTCAATACAACATACTCATAGTATAGAGGAAGAAATAATGCATGTCTCAGCATAATGTTATTTGCGGTTATTGTAAAAAATAAAATCAACACAATCACTTTATACGACCAGGATATGTGTGACGTGATGTCAATCAAACCGGGACTTTGCTATGTCACTCCCAATTAAACTTCACAAATAGACATTGAAATGTGTTTTAATGATTTTATAGTAAATCTTTCTGCTGTGTTCCCAAAGCTGTTTTACCACCATCTACAATTTGTTTTAATACTTTCCAGCTGTGAGCAGCTCCCCCATTTCCTTTGTGCGTTGCATTGTGGGAAAATAATGTCCATCAACAGCACTGTTTTTCTTTTAAGCTCACTTGTTTGATTCACTGGACTGTGTCACTTTTGCACAGTGAACACACCACACGTGCAGTATGAAATAGGGATTCAGTTAATGGGCTTTTTTCCTGCAAGGAATTAACAAAAAAAATCTGAATTATGACACACATTCACCCAATTAAATCTTTTTTTCTTTTTACAGGTGAGTAGAAACAACCCTCCATATTCATACACAACCCTTCAACAGGAATGTTTCCTAAAAGAGCTGGACCCACCAGAGACCTCAGATCTTCTCAACTCTGAGCTCAGTAAGCTTCCTCCTACACCTTTCCTCTTTACCTGAGCAACTGGACATGTTGAAGTGAAACACAGACAGAATATGGAGAAACTGCTACCGTGGGGGCCGAGATACACCTTTTTCGCATATTTTTCATATTAAACGGCAGCGTTATGGAGATTTTACTGGACTAAGGATATAACAACGCTCACTCCCTCTGCTTAGATACTCTTAGATGAGGGAATCTTTCACACATGTTAAATTACAGCGAGAGCAGAGTGTGAGACAAATAGCTGCTGCTGCAGGCAATGTAATTCAATTTGACAGGAGGAATGGTATCAACAGAGTCGCTCTTGACCTCTTCACACCAGCCTCAAACACTCATTTCCCCTCCACTAGCCTTTCCTTCCAACTCTGTCCCTACGCACTCTCCAAATTCAATCCTCTCTCCTCTTTTCCCAGCCTCATTTCCATTCCCGTTCTTCATTTGTTATTCTGTCTTCCGCCTCTCCTCCCGCCGCCTTCTGTCCATTGCTACCTCTCCCTCCTTTCTCCTGTTTGGTTTATCGCTGTGTTAGCCTTTCCATCTCCCCTCCCCTGCACAGAGTGAGTCACCAATTACGCGCGCTCTGCTTCTCCCTCTGTTGACAAACGCCGGTGTCAGGCCCAGCACAACGCAGGTGTGCCACAAACAAGTAGGTGGCACAGGGTGAGAGAGAGAGGGCACACAGGACGACACTGGTACCGGCTAACGCCAGGCCGCCCACGCCTGCACGCACAGTCACTGACTCTCTCACAGAAAGACACAAGACATAAGGTGCAAACACCTGCGAGCGCAGGAGACACACAAACAGATGCATGCATAAGAGACACGCACACACCCCCAGCATGCACATGCACACTCACAGCGGCACAAGTCAGACACATGGCATGGGGCTGAGATAAGTCTATTGAGGAGAAGGATGTCCCGATGTTCTGCAGATGCCCCACAACAGAGAGTCGCATTAAGACACCCGGGAAGAGGGAGGCAAAGTCAGAGAGAAAGAGAGGTGTAGCCAGAATAAGTGAGAGACAGATGGACAGAAAATAATAATGTCAGTGAGGAAGAATAACTTAGATAGAGAGAAAGTAAAGAGACAGAGAGAAGTCATGGAAGGAGGGGAGAGGAAGAACAGAGGAAAAGGCAGGAAACAGAGAGACAGCTGGCACTCTAGGGCATGGTGGATGGATAGTTCCTTGTTAGCATAGGCCTGACAGGCTGATGAGAGGGCTGCTGTCAGCCGGTGCTGGGGCCGGGCTGTGTGAGTTTGGGCGATAGGCAGGGCAGAGGCTGGGCTCGAGAGCTGGGGGGCCTCGGCAGATGAAAGACACGGAGGGTGGTGGGGCGATGGTGGTGGGGGTCCTCCCAACTGACTAGTTAGAGGAAGGGCCAATGCAGCCCTATTATACGGCCCTATGACAAGGCTGCACGCTCGACTGGCTCCCGCCCCTGCGCCACCGCCGACCAGCCTTTTAAAACAGTGGTACCATTCACCTCCGGTCACGAAACAGCAATAAGTCAACTGACGCATTGTTGTAAGATCATGATTTATTCCTTTGCTGTTGGCTGCTTGCGAGACGCGGCGGTCATGTACCGGCAGACTGACACGCTGGGTTCACCGGGGGCTTTAACACAGGCAGCACCTAGAGCAGGCAGAATAAATGCAGTATATATCGTTGTGTGTCTGTGTGTGCGCGTGTCTTTCTCTCTCGCTTTCCACTTTCTCTTTGCTTGGCTGAGAGGCTGGACAGGCGGAGGTGGTGAAAAGCAGCTGGATGGTACTAACGATGTTACTAACAATACCTTCTCTCATACATCCTCTATCTGTGGCAAGCAGACTATAGACGTTTTACCTGTCTATCCAGTGACGGCTAACATTTTGACAAACTGACGTTAATTATATATTTCCCATCTTAAGATATTTGATCAGAAGACAGTGATGTGGATAATGAGCTGGGCTTTCTGCATTTAAGTATGTATACACATAGCTGGCCTACAGATTCATGGCAGCCATTTCCACCTGAACGCAGGTCATTCTATCCCAAAAAAACTAAAATAAAAAAGATCACAGGAGCAGTAATAACATCAGGCCTGCTCGTAATCCCAGTGGAGATATGAAAATGCCTTTGTAATGCAGTGCCTGAGATATATCGCTACCAAACCAAAACACCTCTCCCTGAGGAAGATAGACAGGGAGACAGACAGATGAGTGGATAAAGGACTGCAGAGGATAAAAAGGTTTACAGGGGTAAAGGTCTGACGTGGAAGCTCTTAAAAAATCCTGTCGGCATAAATTTGTAAAAGAAACAAGCCAAGATTAGTCTCAGAGAGGCAGAAAACTATAAATCCCAGATAAATATCGCCTCCACCGCCTCTCCCTGCTAAAAAGAAAAACACCTTCACCCTCGAGTCTGATCATTTACATCGTGTAACCCTCGTGTCACAGCACAGTGTGTAGCCTAGACCCTGAGCGCAGTGCTGCTAGTCTGAGGAGCTGAGGGGAGACAGGTGATATTCTCTGAGGGCTGGGTAATTTTTACAGCTCTTTCCGAGGATAGCTCCTATGGGAGACCTTGGGTACCATTCCCTCCAGCACCCATCACCACCCACAGGCCCCTCCGGCTGTTCAGTGTTCTGCAGCCTTGTAGATACCAAGGCACGAGCAGCTACACTACAGATACAGAGAGGACTTGGATGACATCACTTCCCTCTCCCATCTCATCTGTCATAAACATTTGGCTCTGCCTCATCAGCCACATAGATAACGGGGGAGGTTGGAATGAGGAACAGAGGGAGGAAGAGGGGAAGAAAGAGTGAGATGTCCTCCCTCATACAGACAGAAAGAAGGGACTTTAAATTATGTGAGAGAGTTAAGACATGTAATAACGGATAATTTAGGGCTTTTTGGCCATTAATATGTTGCAGTTATAAGAAAAACAGTCAGATATAATCCAGCTTTAGTGTGGATTTCACAGCTTGTCAGAGCGTGGTGATAGTGCGGCTGTCTGAGCGCAGGACGCTCGGGTGAAGAGGGGGGGGGGGCAGACAGATCTGTACAAGTAGCGTAGCCGTGTCAGATAAATATTCTCATCGTACTAATTAGGGGTTGATATCCTGCTGGATTATTGATGAAGAGAATCATGTTCAATCTACATTTGAGCTATATACTTTTTTTTTTTTAAGGAGGGCAAATCGGTATCTGAATTTGTAAAGAAGCCAAAAATAGCAACCGTGACTCTCCATGACTGTAAATTAGAAAACAAAGTGAGATAGCGAACATGAATCCCACATGTTTTACTGAAAACACAAAGCTTAAAATTTTTTGGACTAAAAGCTTCACCTCAACTTCAATGAAATGTTTGGGAAACTCGCCCTTCAAGTTATTGCAGTATTTGTTTTCCAACCTTGTGCCTGACAGGGCAGAGTTGATAACTGACTGCAGCTGAGAGAATGACTGGGAAGGAATGGACTCACAGTGCTAAGCTTGCTTGAGGTAATGATGATGCGCCGTTCATGCAGCATACTGGCGTAGAGCTGGAGCATGTTGTTGACATCCACAGCCACAAAGTACTCTGTCAGGTTCCTCTGGAGATAGACAGGAACAGAGGGATATGCAGGTTCATAACAAACTGTCCTTGTTTACAGTAAAGTGTCAATGCTACAGACGGCGAGAGTGCCTGAGTGTGCCATAAAGAGAGACATTCAGTACTGGCTGTAAAAGGACTTGGACTTCAATCTCTGCACATATTGTTTTTGCAGCCCCAAAAAAAATAAAAAAGGATGAAAAAAATAAAAAAGGATGAAAAAAATAAAAAAGGATGAGAAATACAGATTCAAACCATGTTTGGGGAAAAAAAGATAACGTGTCAATCAATGTTGCTTGAATTTGTCATATTTCTACACGTTTTCATCTGCTCTCCCTCGTCATAAAGACTTGGGATGCTCCATGCTTGAGCTACAAATTGAATAGAACATTTAAAAAAAAAAAAAAATCACGTGTTCTCTATTCACTATTCCCCACGATGATCACTGAACTTGGACATTAAGTACAAGCACCGCAGGAGATACAACCGAAACAAAAGGATGATGCAATAATTTCAAAAGGTGACAAGTGTATTTGATTAAAAAACGATTAGAGGCAGAGATGTTTCCAGAGGAAAACGCATCTCTCTTCAACTCCTTTCTTTTCTTTCTCTATGAATACTTACGCTCTCAGGGATGGTTGGCAGTCCATTGATATCCGGGGCGATGAAGTAGGAGTGCTGCGAAAACACAAACATGCAGGAGAAAGAAGAGGGAAGGTCACAAGTGAAGCATACCACTCACACAGAAAAGAATGAGGGGAAGAGGAGGGGGGGAAAGGCCGTTCACTTTGTTCTATGATTTATGGCTCATCTTCAGCTCTGTCTATATGAATTGCTGAGCTGGTGTCTGAACTGTGGCAATGCTTTTATCAGGCCTGCAGAACAGAGAAAGCTCAATAGCAACGCAGCTCCCCATAGACACAGACTGGGGTGATGTCTCCGGTGGAAAACTGAGTCTTTATTTAAGCATTAAAAAGGCTTGGGGAGCACCAACACAGACAACAGTATGTGCTCATGTGCATCCACACATCCACACAGACACTCACATACAGGTTGTTTAGAGGATCACAGGGCTGCCTGTCTCACTTTGGGAGAGCAGGGCAGGTTCAGTGTTCAGATAAAAGGGGCCTGAGAGAGGTGGTGTTTGGAGACAGGTAGACAAAGCATCAACTCAAACACATTGTTGTGTTTTTCACACACACTCCCCTGTATGCTTATCACACCTGCGTTTCTGGAGGCCTTCTCTCTACCATCTGTTGCAGGTACTCGCTTGGATTGTAAATGGAAATCATGTAAATACAGTGTCTACAGCATGCACAGTATTTAAAACGTTAAAATGTGTTTCTTCTTTTAGGCCTTTTCAATTCTTTAAACAGAAGACAACATAACGGTAATGCATTACATCGCAAACAACATAATTAAGAGTATGCAAACATAAGGGCAAAAGCAGCCACCCCACCGTAAAAGTCCCCACCAAGAAACAAAGCTGTCTCTGATTATAAAGACATTCAAAGATCTGGAGAGTAAGAGCCCGTCACAGTCAGACAGTGAAAATATGGAGTTTAAAAAATCCACAACAATGGAAGAATATTAGCATCATGCACCGAGCAGGGTCGTGACAATTTGACTTTATTCTGAGTTATTTTGGGCAACGCTGGGTTCACCCTCGGTCACAACATTGTTCGCTAGTAAGCTGCTGTTTCGTGAGCACATTTCACATATAAAGTGCTGCTGGTCAGTGTTGTTCTGGCGCCTCACACAATTTCTCAAAATTGTTTATTCAGATGGGAATTTCTAATCCCGTTACCATGAGAATTACGGAATGATGTGTATTAGCCTTAAGTGAGTGTTTGAGAAAACACAACAATACCAGACTCTGATGATGAAGAAAACAATGGCAGCACATAACTGTGTCTGTGGTTGACTTTGGACCATTCCGTTTAATGTAAAACAAACTAAAATGTTTCAAGTGCATTAAGTTGGAAAAATGCGAAAACAATTACAGCGAGTAAACAACAGTCCTTCCCCGAGGACGAGTGTTGTCGTCAAGCGGAGCTTAGAGGAGACGAACATGCGGCACACACAAACATTCTTTGCCTTTTGAGTTGTTTTTTTTTATGGGCAATGATACTTCCTGAGCATAAGCAACTCGTATGCCCTCTTCTTTATGGCGAAGTGAATTTCTTTAAATGTTTGTATTACTGTGGCTATATTACCATGCATATAATGGCCAGCGTACACCATTACACCGTACCAGAGTACCTACAAAAAAACATAATCTTTGACATGGCAGTCAAAGAGAAAAAGCATATGCAGGGAAATAATGTGTGATGCTTGAGCAGATTCCCTCCTCCCCTGTTTCAGCTGCAGAGGTTAGCATTACAGCTATTATTTTATTGTGACGTACTGCTGCTATCGCTGTTCGGCCTCGTATCACACTTACAGAAACGCCCACTGTCACATGGTTAGCTCAGTGAAGCCATTGGTCAGGTGAAGGCAGAGACCGTTCAGTAATGGCATTTTTCAGGAGGAAGTTAACGCGGTTTGAGACCTTTCTCTGTCTCAGCAATACAGTCCTGCGAGATCTAGCAACTTTGCTTCATTCGCAACTGCCCTACCACGGCACGCCCCCTGAGATAACCTCCAGCATGAACGTTCTTATTTGAACCCAACCAGTGACGTTTCCCTAAAGCTAAGAGCGTTGGTGCCTTGGCGTAACTGGACAGCGACCACCTGGGGGGCGCCATGTCGTCAGCGTGTCCTGTAGTACTGTGAACCTCGTGTTCGCAAAGTCAGCGCTTACTTTGGGTTTCACACGAAAGTCCTGTGTTTGTTTGACCCATCCATCCTTAGTGGACTTAGTCACTTGTTATACTCATAATTATACCACGCAACATTCAATAACGGTCGCTTGAAATACCCACAATACACTCGCTCTGTGCGTTGCTCGCTGTACCACGTAGACATTCATCATATCAGTGGTTTGCAGAAATGTACGACATTTTTACTGGCAACTTTATGAAATGCAAAGCAATTAATTAATACAAAGACGCTTGTGTACAACTTTTAAATGATTTACACTTGGATGAAGTCAAACGTTTCACAGTACACCTCCTTTATCTTAACCTCCGTTCTGGAGCTCCCACTGAATTTTCCCTTTCCAGCTGCACTTAAAAAACGTCTTAGTTTTTGTAAAATCATTAAAAGAAGACAAAAGTAAATATTTGAATGACTGTTATTTTCCGATCATACCTGGTTAATTAACTCTCCCGGGTAACTCCCACTATTACGTCGGTATACAATGAGGGTACAGATGAGCCGAGTTCTGCTGCCACCTTATTTTAACCCGCTGTGCCAATCTCACTTTACATTGAGCTCAATGCTCCATCGCCTAGAATCCAGCAGCTGCCAGAAAGGGGGATTGATTCTTAGAAATCTTTCTAAACAATACTGTATGTGGGAAGGGACGCCTGTTCATCGTTGACTGAATAGAATCATTAAAATGAGATAAAAGAGCGATTGTAACTGAACAAATAAAATCGCAATCAAAGATCAGGGACTGGAGACAATACACCTGAGGCGGAGAACAACCCTCCATCACCAGACATAGTGCTCTGTGTGCTAAATAATGTCTCCCTGTTGGTCGACAAATTCATGGCACTGTGATAATCACAAGCCGTGCTCCTCAACTCAACCCAGGCTTTTATTGGCTGTTTGCTTGCTTATCTGCATTTTTCTTTTTCTTTCGAAGACATGTTTGTAGAAAAACATTGAAAGTGGGTTAACTGGAAAGGCATCAAGGAGATTTCTTTAGCACAATTGCCTTTGCTTTAAACAAAGAGGGGGAAAACTTTTGATATTCAGAGAGAGAATATAGCAGTGTGGAAAGGCATTAATCATTTACAAAGTTTGATTGTTTTCCAGAGAAGAAGAAACATACACCAAGGCCCAGGATAGTTTGTTTTTGTTATATTTAAAAAGATAGCGCAGCTTATTTGGCCAAATTGGAAAGCCGTTGCTCCCATGCGATTAGTACAGCAGCGGTTTCATATTTCACAGCAGCCTCCTTCCCTCCTCCCGTTTCTGCCGCTCACTCATTCCCCTCCACTCACCGGCTCCTTGCTTCGCCGATCTCTCAGTACTTGCCCAGTGGCAATATACAACTGCTCATTCTTTCACAATGAGAGAGGGAGATAGAGAACAAAACAGGGTTCACACATGAAAGGGGACAATGATCCTTTTTCTTGGCTGCCATGATAAAACAAAAAACACATCTTTAAGGGAATAATTCGGCTTCATCAATTAAATATCAAACTAGCGGCTTCTCCAGAAGAGCCATGGAGCCATCACCTCTGTTCTCCGGGGCTTCTTTTCCAATGAGGCGCCGAGATGCAGATGAAACGATTCACATAAGAACAGTGACGCACAGAAAAAATAAATCACAAGGAATATGTATTGACCTTGTTAACCTCCATATGGATATATTGATTACCTCATATAAGTCTTGTTATGTTGTAAAGTCATCTGCGTAATTAGATGTGTATCCTTCTGAGACCTGCGCCACAGAAAAGACCCAGAGTAGCTGTTTTAATTGGTCAAACGAAAAAGGAGCGGAGGTCCTCAAGGACAAAGGCTACCACTGAAATTCTTTTAATCCCATTACCGTGTGGAGTCTTAGCAACTGGAAAATAAAGATATTAGAGAACAAAACATTTGAACGTTTAACCGTCCCACTGAAAACCATTACATCCTACTTATGTAGTCCAGGCTTATGCGAGCGAAATCTGTTAAAGAGTGAGTGTTTTATGTCGGAGCTGCAAACGCACGAGAAGAGATTGTGTCAGAGGAAACACAAACACTGGCTGACTTTGAGGGACCCGGGCTCGTTAAGCCATTTCACTTTTTGATAAGCAGGAGACACGACGAGTTGTGAACGGACCCATCCAGTTTAAACACGTCCGGCTCTGGCTTATCACCCAGAAACCTGTTAGCGCCACTTCTTGTTTCCAAACAGTGTCAGTCCGGCCCTCTGTGTCTCTGCTCCTACCTAGTGTGTCCTAACCTCCTCCTGCTCTCCTCCCTCCGTCTGATCTGTCGTTCTCTCATTTATCTCATCCAGTTCAACCGGTTATCTCCATCGCTCCCTGTTCCTGCCTGTCCTCCCTGTTTTTATGCCATCTTTGTCTCCTCCTCTTGTCTTTGTGTCAATTTCATTTAATTCATCATTTTTCCTTACTTTGTCCCTTTTTTTCTGTTATATCTGTGTCTTCAGTGTCTCTCGCTCTACCTTTAACTTCTTCAGCCAACTTCCTCTTCCTTTCTGCAGTCTCCTTCCTAATACAACACACTACTGCGGTAACCTACCTGTTCCCCTTTCCCTCTTTCCAGCTCCACTCTCAGCTGTCTTGCCTCTGATAAGGGGGAATATGAGATCTATACCTACCACACTGAGGTTGACTGGCGTGAAGGGCTTTGGCACAGGCAGATCATAGAGAGAATTCAGCATGTCATTCAAGTCATTTTCCTGGGGGAGAGAAACAAACAACAAAAGAAAAAAAACAACATAAAAACATGGGACACATGAATTTTATTTACTTGTTTTGTTGATGTCACGAGTTATGTGTCAATCTTAACAACGACGCTGGGATAGGCGCTGGTGCAGACCAGAGGGCAATCCTGCAGCGAGGCCTGAAGGGCTCCAAAACTTCCGACTGACATATGTTTAACGAGCAATGGTGAGGTTAAAAGACGGCTGAGTGTGGGGCTGCAGATGCTTATTATCCGGCAACGTTGATTTACGGCCAAGAGCGGGCTGTCAGTAATTAAGCTGGGGTCCCCACTCCGAAGACGGGGCCTTTAAGGAGCCGTCAGAGAGAGCTAGCTTGACCGCAGAACAGGCCGAGAGATTATTCTTCCAGCATTTATGAGCTCTGCGACAAGATTACTATTGAAACTGAAAAAAAAAACAACAGTATGCAACTAAACTTCTGCAAACACAGAGACGGCGCATTGTAGTTTGTTTTAGATTCTCTTTCTATTCGCCCTCTCGGAGAACTTAGTTTTGGCTTCGAACAGTTGCTCGTTTGAGGACGTGTGCATGTGTGTGAGCGTATTTGTATGCGCCAGCCAGAAGGAAATAGAAACTGGAGAGGAATGGGCGGCGGTATACTGTAAGAGAAGGAGAAGGGTGGGAGGGAGGGGATGTGTTGGGGCGTGTGCAGTCGAACAGCCTCCTGTCATGAGAGGCTCAATGCTCACACGCATGGTCAGCAACACGGCCTGGGGAAACAGTTCATTTACCCCTCGCCCTAAACCCTCATCGCTCTTCTGTCTTCCCTCGTCTGTCAACATCTCCCTCTCGCCCGGAACGGACAGCGGAGTAAATAGAAACCAAATCATGCACACTAACACTTCAGTCACCCAGGATTTCCACCAATCTTTCCGTCTCCCTCTCTCTCTCTCTCTCTCTCACACACAAACCGGTCTATTCTACTCATCTGGCTCTCTCTCTATACTCGACTATCCCGCCTCTCAATCACGTTAATGTGAGTATATGTTGAATGTTTATGTGATATGTTTGCGATTGTCTGCTTTAGCGGGCCTCTCTGTCCTGATCATTGCTCTCTAAGGATCTTGGAAGAAGCAGTGACTACATGACAATTGAAAGCGGTCCCAAAGCTCTCTGCAGCTTTCACTTGCTCTGCCTCCCTCCCTCCCTGCCTCCCTCGTCTTCTCACTTCAGTCCCAACATGGGAACATCACCTACACCCTCTGCGCTAGACGCCGCACATCTCCCCAGTTTGTTGAATATTTTACATTTCCCCTCCCTTTGCTAGTACAATGCAGTGAATAGTCAGGGGAAAAGACTTTTGTGAAGTGCGAGCATTGTGTGCGTTTGTGTGTGTGGTGTAGTTTTTTTCTTAACGATTTGTTTTCCAGTAAATCATCAGGAATAACTTCCAGTGTCAGATCAGCGTTTGGTCTGTGAAATGTCAACATTGTTGCTGCTAACAACAGGAGCCAGGTGGAGCCCAAGACGGCGAACAAAACTTGCACACAAAAGGGAACATGCAGAAGAAGCACAGAATGGAGGCGAGCATCTCACCACAGTACAGTTTCAAAAACATTGAACTGTGCTCGTTTCCCAGTCAAATCCAACCACCATGTCTTATTTCTCATGTACTTACCTTGCAAGGTACATACAATTATAAATACCTCCCGAGAAGACAATTACCTGTTGTTTCGTTAGGTAGTCTGCCAGAGTATTTAGCAACTTGTAGTAGATTTCAAACCATGGTAGATAACTGAAAGAGTCAGAGGGACAAAAGAATTAATGGCAATGTTTTAATTTATCGTAACATCCGCTACAATAAACAAACACGATGTGCATCAGTATAAATGTAGAGGGATTTAGTCTTCTGAAAACTATTATGTGTGTGTTATCTTTCTTTGCCCATCAGAATGTATATACAGTACATTACTTCACCTGCTGGACCGTAAAACCATCAAACAGAACTTTTTAACGTATAGCCTTGCCATATAACTCTGTGTATGTACTGGCTATTGTTAGTGACCCATTGTTTATGGAACAAATACACTCAGGACATTGATAATGAATTGTGTTCATACTCCAAAGCACAAAGTCTTTGTTACAATGGTAAAACAATGAATGCTATCTAGTTTGTATTATGACATTCTTTGACACCCAGGGCCTTTCCATATGCTAAGCATGCTGAGCCAATAGGGAGGGTGGAAAAAACAAAAAAAAATGGATTTTAGATTCTTTAATAAAACAACGCCATAGCTTTCATGTGATGTGGAAGGATGCTAAGGTTTACAAGCATGCTGCTCACAGATGCACAGGGTTAACAAAATGCAGCCCAAGATGCCTCCTGCCCCCCCCCCCCCCTTCCACCTCCTCCTGCTCCTCCTCGTCCTTCTGCCCCTCTGTGTTTCTTCTTATGCCCTTCGCATAATAAAAAAAAATATTTTCCTTATGCAATTAATGTTAAATAAATAAATTCATTAACAAGCTCAAAATAATTTATACTGCAGTGTTTGTGTTAAAGCTAATGACTGAGCACACCAACCATAAGCTAAAAGCATCTGCGGCGTGGCTTTCTTTACAAAGTTGACATATTCTTGGCCAAGTCGACTTGCTTTCTCGATGGAAGATGGCCAACATTTTCTTTTGGCATAAAAGAGGGCTCAGTTCATTTAATGTTATGCAATCAATAATAATAAAAACATTGTGTCCTGTTAATGTATTGCATTTTTATTTAGTTTGGGGTTTTAACATGCAGTTTTGAACACTGCATGAATAACGATTCTAGATAAGGACTTCTTAGCATCCCGGTGAAATAAACAGAAACTCCCATTAATGCTTCATTAACTTGCCTGGCTGCAGGGTTGAAAAATAAATGAGTGGCAAAATGAGCCAATCAATCAAAAGTGGATTCTTATTTGCTCACCAATCTCAGTGAGTGTTTCGTAATGTCAATAAGTGAAAACGGTGTTAAATACGAGTCGTTAAGACAATAGTTTAATTCAAGATAAAAATCTGACAAAGAGCTTAAATTGGCCGTTTCTTAGCTCTAATAGATGACACATTTGTTAGAGTGAAGCTTTGACTGCGTGTGAGTTTATAAGCCAGTGAAGTCCTGCTCAGGCAGTTGGCTGGAGACTGAGGAGTTTCCAGGGCATGGGTCACCGGCTGCTCTGTAGACTGGAATTAACAGACAACAAGAAAACAATAAAGTGAACCTAATGCAAATTTTCATATCGCTAAATCCGCAAGGGGCCAATGACAGACCAGGTTCCCGGAGAAGTGCAGCCAAGCGCACCAATCAGAGAGGCTGAGTGACCATTAGCCTGAAACAATCAGCCTCTTAACATGCCAATATTTTGACGTCTGTGTGAAGATTTAACGCAATCAGGTCACATTCGCAGGAGAGCCTAAATTCAAACATGCGTATGTTAATTCACATGCTGACCGGATATCAAGCTCGAAGACCTATTTCTGCCAAGACAACCCAAATATCTGCATATGGGGTCAGTTTACATTTAGCAATTACGCGAAAAGGTCGGCATATATAACGACTGACGGGGGAGGGCAAAGCCTTTGTATTATCTGCCTCCCGTATGTGTGTTTAGAAAGCCAGGCTTCTGGACATTAATCCGTCATTTTTCACCGTCGAAGGGGATGTAAATAGGAGTCTTGCTGTCAGAGCAGCCGTCAGGCCTCACAGATCTCACAGTCATTACACTCCTACACCAAGGTGCTGTAAATCCTTTGTTTTAGAGGTAAACACGTGATCGCTGGTGAAGGCAGCCAAGCACAAATTATCAATATTCTTATAACATCTTCCTGCAATAAGTAAAGCCGTTTCATGCTTAATCAAAATGCAATAGAATACAACTTAGAGATGTATTGTTTTGTTCTACTTATCCCTCCCTCCCCCCTGCTCGGCGCTCTCTGTTGATGCAAAGTTAAAGTTTGGAAAGCTAAGAGAGATACTCCTACTCATCACAGTTCATTGCTCAGATCTGTTTGTGCTCCGCAAATCCTCCGATAGAGAGAGAGGCATCCATCACAGGAGTGCTCAGTGTGTGGGGGCCCCACAATCTCTCCTGCCATTTTAAACACATGTCTTCTCAAAGTGCCATGAATGAACCCGTTAATCTGCGGTCCACTCACAGCCCGTCATGCTCTTCATCCAGGGCTCAGACTACCTAACAGCACGGAAAGATCTGACAGAAGACAGGGACGTGAAGGTGCCTGTGGGAACTTACAATTATGCTATTATGGACACACACAGAAAATACAGCTGAAATAAGCTTTCACAAAGAAATGTGTTTTCACAAGCATTGTATATAACCACGAAGACGACTAAGAGTGAAATAAACAAGATGTCCAAATATTGTGAACGCCATTGTGAATAAATATTCTCATACTCATACGTTTTAACTAGACACGTCAGTGGTTAAGGCGTTTGATTAACTCTTTATATTGGAGTACTTAGATCGGCCCTTTTTGCTGCCATAAAGTACCTGTTGGGTGCTAAACACGACACTTATTCCTGTTCCTTAGATGAGTCTTAAATCTCCTTTAATGCACAGGCACCTGTAATCGTAAGTCATCTTACACTTTGTAGACTTTGTCATTACAACTTTACATTCTCGGGTTAGGGGTTAAGTACAGGGAAGGAAGTGTCCTCCGGCGAATCGCTAAGTGACCACAAACTGGAGCAACGCAGTCCCTAAAATGTATCCTTAAGCCTCAGCCATCAAATAAAGATCCACATTTTTCCAAATTACTCCCGTGTTCAACAGAGAATCTGTCAAATGTGGGGGACAAAGAACGCGAGAAAATGGAGAAAAACAGGATAAAACCGAACACGTTAAATTATCTATGTTGTGTTGTTCCTCGTTTGGTGGAGAATATGCCTGAAGGGAGCATGGCCCTTCGGCCACGGCTTCAGCAGTGAGACTACAAAGGGCTATCCACATAAAACTGCCCTCCTCATTAAGGCACTTCCTCCTGTAAGGAGAGGTGACAATTACGGTCCCAGCACTTCAACATTCACCGAGACGAAAAACTGTTACGGTTTTATTCTACTTCCATGGGGAATTAAAGATGAAATAAAAAATAAAAATAAACTAGTCGGTCTGGGCCTTCCTACTTTACATTTTAACTGATAATTCTTTCAGATAAATCATTTACATTATCTGTATTTTTCTGTTCTTCTTTGGTTATATATATATATATATATATATATATATATATATATATATATATATATATTGTTTAAGACTAATCTGCTGTCCTTTCCATAACACTGTCTTGCATGGCAGAATGAAAAACAGTTTTATAAAAGATTTATAAACATAATTAAATGTTCAACCAACACACTACTGCAGTAACCTACCCATTTAATTTACACATTTCTCAATGAGATATCGTGAATGTTTTTTATGATTTAGAATAATGACAGGTGTCTTAATAATAAGAAGACAAAAAATAAAGACAAACGTAACTGAGGAACACACAAACAATTTTAAATTAATGTAAAAAAAACAACTTTCTATACGTTGTCTTATTAAAAATGAAGCAAGCCATGCAAACTACTCAAAATGCATAATGAATTTTATACATCATATGTCAAATGAATTAGCATGTCTAACTCAGCGAGAGGGACAGGGGAACCTCTGCTAATTGGCAGTGAAGCTTCATGCATAATTATGGGCCAAGCGTCTTTGCTGTCGCACTGTGGCAGTAGCCGAATAACGAGGAGAAAAGAGGGAGGGAGAGAGAGAGGGAGAGAGAGGAAGAGAGAGAGAGAGGGGAAATAAAAGAAAAACAAAGGCCATGGAAGCTGGCCGCGAAGGGTGGGTGGTGTGGGGAGGAGGGACACTGTTCTTCACAGCAGCTCATCAGGGCAGCGACAAACCCACGACTGTCCATCAACAGCCACACACACACATAACGCACACACACACACGAGCAGCACTTACAGGAGTGCTGCTTTATACTAACAGAGAAAAAGAAAAGGCTTTGTGCTCCTTTTCCAGTTTGTTGTTTGTTAAACTGCTTAATACATTCATTAAAAATGGATTTATTTGTACATTTTCCTCAGTTTATTCTAAAGCACATGAGCCTGTCCACTGAGATTAACGCTGGAGCGCTCCTTCTTTGTAATGGTAAGGTAATTACATCTGTAAAAACATAGTGTCAACATGCAATTACATGGGAATTAAATGATAATAGCCTTTCTTGGAGAGTAATTATGCAAAGAAAATGATATTTTCCTGGATATTTGGTATCCTCATTTATCTACGCTGTGCTAAGATGAATCCACCTATGAAATATCAAAAACTGCTAAACTTTTGGATAATTATAGCCACATCACTAACATAATTGTGTGGGCAGATGAGAATATAAATGTGTTATTCTGGCATAGTGCAGATCAGTGTGAAGAGAGGAAATACTGTCTGAAAAAAAATCTGCGCTCACTTCTGAGATCTCGTAAATTAATTTTTTTTTCATCAGACTTGAGAAATAAATGTAGATATTAAAAAAACAGTTCTGAGACTGATCTAAAAGGGCCAAAAAGACCAAGTCTTGGTTATTTGAACAAATAAATAAAAGCAATGGTGTTTGAACAAGTCCTTTTCCACACATGTTCTTCATTCTGATTCAAAGAGTAAAATGTTAAAGGCTGACTTGTATATGTTTGGATTTGTGAAGTGCAGCACAGCATATACTACATCCAGTTGTCACTCTTTTGACATTCTGTTAATTTAAGGGAGTTGAATAATATTTAAAATTACAAAATGTTTCATACAGAGTGCTAAAGACTGCAGTAAGATTCAGTTCATTAGAACATGGTTTTGAACAAATACAAAAGAAATATATGTACCTTGGAGTATTAAAAGCATAACAAGATTTACCATGAATATGTGTGTGTGTGTGTGTGTGTGTGTGTGTGTGTGTGTGTGTGTGTGTGTGTGTGTGTGTGTGTGTTTGTTACCTGAGCAGACATATGCAGAGCCGGCAGCCTTGAGTGAGTCGACAGAAACCGAACCTCTGTTTGCCGTCGATGTCCGTCAGCACAAAGGTAAAATTCTGCCCCACCTGATTCTGGGAAACCCTAAGGCCGGACAAAGGGGAAACATACACACTCACAAATGGCCAAAACCACATAACGACTTAACAATTAACCGAAGGCAATGGGGTGCAGTGCATCTATGAAATCATATACATTTAAAATACAACAGAGAAAAACACAATGTGGTGGCTGGATGAGAAACAAACTCATTCTCAGACAAAATCTCACCATGAGCTAAATTTCCAGTCAATGTCCAAATCTAATGTCACATATTTATTTCCATTATGACTGGAGAAGCGTAAAAAGCTTTTTGAAATTGCAGAGAAGCTCTGTACTTCCTTACTCCACTAGATGGCAGCAGCTCAGCTTCAGTAAAATACTGTACATTCCTCCCCCTCCCCTCTTACACTCTCTGTCTTTACAATGTGAATTTTAACATGTCATTTTCCAGCCTCAAAATATAGAGGCCGCTACTTTTCAAAAAGCTGCTGGTCTGATCAGACCTCTGTAAGGTAGAAGAAACCACACCTCCTTAGACTCATGACTCTCTCACACACACACACACACACACACACACACACACACACACACACACACACACAATCAAGTGGGCAGGTCACTGATGACCTCATCGGCATCATCATTAATGGAACTTGTTGCCATCATCATCATCATCATCATCATAGTGTGTCCTCATCATCACATCATTTACATTTGGGGACATTTTGCCAACAGCTGTGTTGTTTGCAGATACAGTCAATGCAGATTGTATGCAAGAACATGTCAGATGTGTTGGGGTTTAAGATCAGAGAGGCTACTTGCAATAACACTGACAAATTCACTCATCATTGCTTATTAAATGTGACTGTACCTAGGAATGAGCTCAATTGTGTGATGCGCAAAACACACATTATCTAATTTCCTCCTTCAAATGCATATGCGTTTCTGTAATGAGAGGAGGGCTAAGTGTACGTATTTGTGTGCGGCATGTGAAGGAGGTGAAAGTGCGCTGCAGTGCTAAAACAATGGGAAATCTGAAAGGGAGAGGAATCGTACCTTTCCACGTCAAAGGGAAAGCAGAACTTTGGTATCGTCTGAAGGACCTGAGAAACCAGAACAGAGAGACACACACACACATCTTTTTAGAGAAACACACAGCACAGGGAAAACAAATAATAACTGCCTATTTCAATATGAATTCTCTTCGGCCTCCACTAAGTGGATGCTATCAATTGGCTGAACAAAATGAGGATTAATGTTAAATGCTGCTGATAGCAATCTGACAAAGTCTTGACATCCCAAACACTGCAGCCTAAATGCACTTAATCCAAATGAATGGGCAATATAACCCACTTCATTTGGCAGAACAGAGTGGAACGGTTCCCTTTTTTTACGAGGATGGGGGTGGATCTCGATCCACAGCTTGAATAATTAGCAGTTAATACGTTCATCGATTATCAGGTGGCAAAGGGAGAGGAAAAGATGAAGGGAGAGAGAGATCGAGAGAAAAAGAAAGAGAGAAAGAGAGAGAGAGAGAGAGAGGGAGGGAGAGGGGGGACACACAACAGTAAGGCGATGGTGGCAGATTGTAGTGACAATGGGCTAAGCAGCTCTGAGGGGTTAAGAGGTAGGAGAGGGGGGGTACAAGCCTTCAGGGCTTTACCTCCCAACACCTCCCTTGTGGGTTGGGGGAGTGTGGGGAGGGTGCATGCTCTTGAAGCGATGT